>JAUZST010008670.1:0-13439 GCA_034779995.1 Parotocinclus haroldoi
TCGTTTCCCCGCGTTATTCAAACGTCGTTCCACTCCTTTTCCCTGCAACCTTGGGTCCGAAACCCCAATCCCTAACATTTATAAATGATGTGCGATGGGACATGCTGGGCTCCTTTGTCACAGTTTACCTGGATGACATTCTAGTCTACTTACCTGATCTCCCTTCACACATTAGCCAGGTACGACAGGTGCTTCAGAGACTACAGGAGAACCATCTCAGGGTGAAGGTGGAGAAACGCTTTGAGCGTCCGTAAGCTACCTAGGATACACCATCTCACCCCTAGGAGTGGCCATGGATGACACTAAGGTGGTCGCCGTCCTCGCCTGGCACCGTCCACAGACTGTCAAGGACCTCCAGTGCTTCCTGGGTTTTGCAAATCTTTGTTGCTTCATCAGGGGTTTCAGCCAGACCGTTGCCCCTCTCACTGAGCTCCAAGGCAAGAATTAAGGAAGCCTTCACCCAAGCTCCAGTGCTCGGGTACCCAGACCCCCCCCCCCCCCACCCATGACCATTTATTGTGGAGGTCGACGCCTCCTCCGTTGGGGTTGTAGCGGTTCTCTTACAGCACCTCAAGGTACGTCGGGTGTCCTTCTTCTCCCGGAAATTCACACCACCCGAACGCAACTACACGCATCACTCTATTGGTGGGGAGTCCATGCACAAGGACATTCACCCAGTTATGTCCACCTGCCCAATTTGCGCCCAGTGTAAGACGCCACGCACCTTCCCATTGGGAAACTCGTTCTATTGCCCATCCCGATTTATCCCTGGTCTCACCTGACCATGGACGTCCTGACGGATCTGCCCCCGTCCCAAAGACAGACCACCATCCTCACTGTCACGGATCACTTTCCCAAGCTCCCTATGGCGTTCATTCCGATGGTTCTTCACTCTATTTGGTATCCCGGAGTCCATTCACACAGACTGAGAACCACAATTCACCTCGGCAGTCTGGACAGCTTTCCTGGAGAAGTTGGGGGTATCTGTCAGCTTCACGTCGTGTTATCACCCCCAGTCCAATGGTCAGTTTGAGAGGGTGATGAGCTGGACAAGTTCCTCTGGGTATACTGCTGAGAGAACCCAGCTGACTGGTCCCCTTTCCTTCCCTGGGCTGAGATTGCGTAAACCTCCCTCCACTACTCATCTACAGGCCTCACACTGTTCCAGTGCGTCCTTGGCTATCAACCCCCTGTTCGTGCCGTTGGACCCCACTGCTTCCGACACCCCAGCAGTTGACACCTGGTTCAGGAGTGAGTCTGTCTGGGGCCAGGTTCAACAACAGATCTCGAGGGCAGCATTACCAAGCATTGGGCTGTCATGATAGTTAAACATTTACACAAAGTTACTTACTTTCTCTGTCCCCTCATATGAGCACTCATCCTGTTTTTCACATCTCCCTCTTCAGAGACTGGGTTCTTTGTCTGCTGGCAGACTCTTCTTTGACGGAGTCGATGGTGCCCCAGCCTACACGGTGCCTGATGGATTCCTGGAGGTGCGGGCCACGGTTGCAATATCTTGTTGACTGGGAGGGTTATGGGCCTGAGGAGCGTTGCTGGATTGACTCTGGTAACATCCTGGACCATCTCCTCATCAGAGACTTTCACACCACACACCCAGACTGACCAGCCCAGCAAGGCGGTTCACAGTCACCGACCCGTGGGGACTCATCCCTCCTCGTCCAGTATGTGTCCTTTGAGGGGAGCACTGTCACAGAAAGCCTCGGCTCAGCAGACCACACCCGCACACATATATGATCACCTTCACCTTCTTAGTAATTGCACACACCTGTAGCTCATTTCACATCCCATCACGCTTCATTTAAATACGACTCTGTTGCACTCACTCTTCGCTAAGTCTCGTGGCTTCCCAAGTTGTAAGCGCTTCACCTTGAAGTTTGTATCGCTCTCTTACCATGGCTGATCTAGTTCTGTGTACCTCATTTTCACCACTCGCTTTGCCCTCGGGATCATTTTCTGTGTTATCCTGTTTTTGACCTTGGAACGTCCGACTCTGTTTTTGCCTGCCATTTTTGTATAAGGACAGCCTGTTTCACCTGGCACGCTGTGTGTGCCTCCGCCATCTTTGGTGTCGTTACCATATTAGAGAAAAAAAGGCTTGCACCTTGGACCACACCTGTACTTAAAAGCAAATAGCTCACTCTTTAGAACGCAAGTGGCGAAATAATAAATTGGAGCTATTTAAGATCCTTGAAGGGATAGCATAGCAGAGTAAAAACAGGCCTTTTTCAAAGCAAATACTGTGTATTTATCCTTAATCATAGAGAAAAATAAGAATAATCCTAGATTTTTTTAAAACACAGTCTCTAGTTTAACTAAAAACATTACATAAACTGACTCTGAAGTTCAGCATGATTTTAACAGTAATTACTTTCTTTAACAATAAGATTTAGGTGAAAAACTCAATGCTCATCAAATCACCCATCTATTAAGCAACCTACCAGATGCAGCACTAGTGTAGGTTTCTGTTTAATTACCTCTAAATCAGGAGTAGAATCTTTTAACCAGATAACTAACACTGAAATGTCCTCACTGATCAGATCATCTAAGTAAGCAACATGTTTATTAGATCCAGTCCCTACTATAAGTATTATAGGACTACTGCATATTATTTTAAATTCACCCCTTACCATTGGTTACAATCCTTTAAATGTGCCGTAATTAAACCCCTGATTTGAAAAAAAGACCCTTTTGTGTAATTATAGATCAGTTTTAAATCTACATTTCCAAAATGTTAGAAAAAGCTGTCTAATAGCAACTCTGTAGTACCACCAAAGTAACAGTATTTATGAAACATTTTATTCAGGATTCAGGCCCCATCATAGTACTGAAACAGGAAGCAGGGTACTAATTAGGGTACTAAATGATCTATTACTATTATCAAATAATGGACATGTTTATTTTCTTGTTCTATTAGATTTAAGTGCAGCAATTGACACTACCTTACTGAATAGGCTAGACACTATAGGTATTAAGAAACTGGCACTTTCTTGGTTTATATCCGGCCGGTACCAGTTTGTAAAGAATCAACGCTCTAAGCTCTCAAAGGTGAAGTACGGTGTCCCTCAGGGGTCTGTGCTTGGCTCACTATTATTTTCCCTGTACATGCTAGATCTAGGCTCAATGATTTGTAAACATGGTATTAGTTTTCACTGCTACGCAGATGTTACACAGCTGTACATATCAGCTGATCCAAATGATAGTCTTCCACTCAGCAAAACTGAGAATTGTGTTAAGGAAGTTACAAAATTGAATGTCATTTAATTTATTTTTTCTTAATCAAGATAAAACTGAGTTTTTATTAGATGGACCCAAGACTGTAAAAGACAGGTTAGCTATATCTATCCTAAATTTAGATGGCTGTTTGTTAACGTCCAGTCCAACTATAAAAACCTTGTTGTGTAAAAGGTGCTCGACAATCTTTTACACTACTTAATTTAATTGTTTGTTTTTTATTCTTAATTTTACTATTAATACAATGGGGTATTAATACAATGGCCTATTTGGGGTATATCATCTCCCCTCGAGGAGTAACCATGGATGAGACCAAGGTAGTGGCGGTCCTTTGATGGCCCGAGCCCTACTCACTCAAGGGCTTACAGCGTTTCCTGGGTTTTGCCAACTTTTACCGTCCCTTTATCAGAGACTTCAGTAAGATTGTCGCACCTCTGATGGCCCTTCTATGAGACAAGCCACGTTCTTTGCCATGGTCTTCCAACGCTCAAGCTGCTTTTGACGCTCTGAAGAGGGCGTTCTCAGAAGCTCCAGTCCTGGGTCACCCAGATCCAAACAAACCCCTCATTGTGGAGGTGGACGCATCCTCAATAGGGGTCGGGGCCATTCTGTCACAGCACCTTGGGGAACCCCCTAAACTGTATCCAGTGGTTTTCCCACAAACTCTCTCTGGCCGAGCACAACTAGGATGTATGAGACAGGGAGCTACTGGCTATCAAGCTCGCCTTGGAAGAATGGTGACATTGGCTAGAGGGAGCCAAACACCAGGTAACTGTGCTCACTGACCACAAGAACCTGGAGTACCTCAGGTCGGCCAAGCACCTCAACCCTGGTCAGGCACGCTGGTCTCTTTTTTTCGCTCGGTTTGACCTCGCAATCTCCTATCGCCCTGCATCTAAGAACTCCAAGCACCTAACCCTGCTCTTTCACACTATTCTGATCCTTCGTCGGAGATTCTTGAGGTGCCTTAACCAGTCATCCCAGCCCCATGCTTTCTTGGGGCCATCCAGTGGGACTTGGAGTGGGAATTGGACGCCGCACTCACTTGTTCTCGCCCTCCTCCGCGCTGCCCACCGGGTAGGAAATATGTGTCCCCGAACTTTTGGAACCAGCTCATTACCTGGGCCCATGTCTCTCCCTGCTCTGGAAACCCAGGGGAGACCCGTATGCATCAGCTTCTGGCGTCTCGTTTTTGGTGGAAAGCCATGCGTAAGGACATTCATACATTCATTTCCTCGTGCTTCAGTTGTGCCCAATGCAAGACTACACACACCCTACCGGCTGGTCGTTTGCTCCCTCTGCCCATTCCCCAGTGCCCTTGGTCTCACATCTCTTTGGATTTTGTGACGGACCTTCCTCCATCTAAGGGTTATACAAGCGTTCTCACCATTGTGGATTGATTTTCACGGGCAGTCAGGTTTCTCCCCTTTGCCAAGCTGCCCACAGCCTTTGATACAGCGGAAGCACTCTTCAGCCAGGTGTTTACCCTATTTGGTATTCCGGAGGTAATTCACACTGATCGAGGTCCGCAATTTACCTCTATTGTATGGGCTGCCTTCCTGGGAAAATTGGGGAGAATGGTCAGCCTGACCAGGTCAGTACCATCCCCAGTCCAATGGGCAGTGTGAGAGAGTCTGTCAAGAACTGGGAAAGTTCCTGCAGGAATACTATATGGAAAATCCATCCAACTGGGCCGGCTTCCTCCCCTTGGCAGGGATCGCTCAAAAGTCCCTACATCACTCCTCAACAGGCCTCACGCCATTGCAATGTCTCCTCCAACCTCCATTTGTCCCATGGGACCCCACACCATCTGATGCTCCGGCTGGAGACGCCTGGTTCAACAGGAGCGAGACCGTTCATCGCCACACTATTCAGGCCGTCCAGAAGTATCAGACCCAGGCGAATCGTCGGCGGAGCCCAGAGCAGACCTTCCGGCCGGGTGACAGAGTATGGCTCTCTACCCGCAACTTGCATTTACAGGGAAGTAACAAGTTGTAGCCCAGATTTATTGGTCCATTTAAGATCACTAAAAAACTCAACGCTATCACATACCGGTTATCTCTTCCTTCTCATATGCGTACTTATCCCGTTTTTTACGTTTCTCTTCTCAGGCCCTGAGTCCCTGGTCCAATGGCGAATTCACTCATCAGTGATCCACCACCTGTGGAGGTTGACGGTGCCCCCGGCTATACAGTCCATCGTCTCCTGGATTCCTGAAGGCGCAGGGTGTGGCTTCAATACCTCGTCGACTGGGAGGGTTACGGCCCTGAGGAACACTGCTGTGTGGATGCCAATGATATCCTGGATCCCCTTCTTGTCCGGGACTTTCATGCCTGTCATCCGGACCGTTCAGCATCCCGTTCTCAAGGCCGCCCTCGCAAGGTCGCCCTGGCACGCCGATCCATCAGCCCTTGGCCTACCTACCTCCGCTAAGCTTCTTGGTTCTACCTCAGTTGCTCCGCGTTCTTTTTGTGTATTGATTCTCGCTGTTTCTTGCCGTTGCCGACTTTTTTGCCTGTTTTTCCGACTCCGTCTCCACTCTCTCTCTGGATACCGTTCCGCTCCGACTGTGTTTCGACCCTGGACTGTTTACTGGTTTTTGATTATTGCCTGCCAATTCTGTAATAAACGCCTGCTTCCTGCATGCCGCATTTGAGTCTGCTCCTTAGATCGCCTGGCGTGATAAGTATAATGTATGATGATTTTACTTTGTTGAATAAGACCCATTGTCATATATATTTCAGTGTAGATGATTTGGTGATTTGGGTGAATCTTGAACTTACCTAAGTAGGTTGTTGGTAGAGCGTCCTGTTTTGTGTGTCTAGCTAGACTGAAATTTACCTTTGGCTAATTTTCCAGGGTGGTATCAGAGGATATTTGGTGGATATTACTGGGATGCTGAGGGCTTCTAGGAAGGGTTTGATACAGAGTCCTAGAGGTTAGATCTCATAAAGGTGCTGGTACTAATTTTTAAAGAGGGGTTGGTGAGCTGTTTTTTACTCTCCAAAGATGTGAAGGTGGTTCATCTGCTTTCACATAGAGGCTTCCAACTGGTGTCATTTTTATACACTATCAGTACCAGTCTAAGACCTGCATGGTGTATAATGTTCAGTGGCTTCAGGTAGGAATACCTGGCTTCACTGTAGACAGCCCCATCTTGTATTTTTCAGGACATTTAGGCTGTTCAGCATCTTCAAACGTTTGGTTTTAAGTGATTGTACAAATGGAGTGAAGGACAGTTTATTGTCCAGTAGTAATCCCAAAAATCTATTTTTTAAAAAACCTTTATTACTACTCTGGATGTGAGGAGCTCAGGTGACAGAAATGGTTGCAGACAGTTTTGACTTTGGATAGTTAGAACCCTTTTGAGATGTCCTTTTTTTGTAGCCAGTACATGCCTGTGGCATGCAGCACCCTTTAATGCAGATGCACAAATCAAAGCAAGTCACTGGGAGGTATGTGTTGGGTAATGTTGCTTATCTTGATGGTGCATAGTGTAACAGATAAGATGCCACCTTGTGAGTGATTTGTCAGTTGAGGAGACTAATTACAAATGTTCAGCAAGTGCGTTGACAATTTCTTTCTCAGTAGCTATTCAATGTCAGTTTGTTTTGATGTTTTGTATTTGAGGTTGTTTTTTGTTTGTAATGGGTGTGCTTTGATATCTACTTTCTTATTTTCTTTGTCCAACGGCACTGTTGTTAACATATCACTAAATTGCCATCCCATGCGTACATACAGGTTATCAGCACTCTCCTAACACAAATGCACATGGGAACACCCCGTAGAGCTGAGAAGCAGAGAAGTTTATTTATTTGCTACAACATATCTGCATGTTAATGACCTTACTTCTAATTCTTATAACTGTGTTAATTATATGAATATTAATATGGGAAAACGCAAAACACATACCGCATGCATCCCGCAGACTTCCGGCATTGCCGGTATTTATTTAACATAATTAAATAAATACAAATAGATAGTTCCCCAGTACACATATATGACATATATACAAACAGAGCATAACACTAACATTGTACCAGGTTAGGATTTGGTGGAATTTTAAAAATAAAACAAAAATAATTTTTAACCCTGTTATACCTTTTCTCTTCATGTTTCTCATACAAAGCTTTCCCATGTCTGTTTCTTTGACTGGTGTGGACTATTCTTTTGCCCTTGTTTTGTGTATTTAGAGACTGATCAGTCTGTCTGTGGTTGGAAACTGGTTGATAGGCTTTTCTGCCTTTTTTCCGGGCTTTTACTAACACTTGGCATTTGTCGTTAAACCACGGGTTATTGGGTCTGATTGATTTAGTCACTGACTTTGGGGATGGACTTGGCAGCTGCCTCCATGATGGCATTGGTGAAGTTCTCAATCATGTTTGTTGTGGTTTCATTGCGATTTAGGATTTTCTGCTCCGTATTTGATGTGTTTTGGTCTTAGATATCAGTTTAATTTTGAGGGGAAAATTGTCACTCGATATGTCATCAAAGTTTTCCCAAATTGTGTCCAGGTAAAGCTCTGGTGAGACTATGGTATATATCTGAATAGACTCCATGACCAGGGTGTAAATAAGTGTTTTCCCCATTATTTTTAGGCAGAGGTTGGTTGCAATTATAATCTGCTCTATGCATCTCCCTTTGGGGTGTACCTTCTTACTACCCCATATTACATTTTGGCTATTAAAGTTGCCCAAATTAATGAAAGGAGTGGATGGATGGTTGAAGAGGCATCGATTTGGAGGGAGGTATAAAGCGCAGAGACTCTGAGACATGGGTCTTGATGACATCTAGTTCTTCCATGTCAATTTTCAAGTCATCCTTTTTAATTTTAGTTCCTTTTCTCTCCTGAGGGTTATTCCACCTAACTCAGCCGCAAGGACACTACCATCTACCCTTAACACTTGGTGGCAGCAGTGTTCCCAGTGACCACAAGCAGCTATTAGAGCTGCCACCTCAGAAGTTGTCGACCATATGGACATCATAAAGTCTGTAGTGGAGTCACAAAGGCACAATGTCAGGACCACACATGAAAGGCCATGGAACACCGATTTAAACAACTTTAGAGACTGGTAACAGGCGGGTCAGCACTGGGTACGGTGGCTAGTGACCTTAACACTGGCTAACCAGCAATAAAGCAACATGCCCATCTCCCACCACTCTTCAAGTCAAGACCACGTCCATCAAGAGCCCCTAGAGCTCACACAATATCCTCTCAATGCCAAGTTCAAGACCCAGCACCAGCATACAACTCATAACCTCCACCAGGGATGGAAACTCCCTCGGATGGCCTTATATGATGAAGATGAGGACATCGAGAACTACATAACTACCTTTGAAAGATTTGCAGCTGCTAGCCAGTGGCCTTTTGACACTTATGTGGCGATGAATGTTGAAGATAGCTACCACCACAACAAAGTGAAACAAGCCCTTTTCAGGAAATTTGAGCTCTCGGTTCTGCTCAAAAAGCATCCTTGAAAGAGAAATGGTGAAAGAGCTTCAAGCTAGACTCAATGACCTCCTGGAGAAGTGGCTGAACCCTGTGTCTAAGACAAAGGAGGAGATCTGTGACCTGATTATTCTTGAACAGCTCCTGGACATGCTGAACCCCACACTTCAGAACTCCTCAAAACAGCAGGGTCAAAAGGGCTTTTGGAGGAAGAACAACCAAGCAGCCCAGCATGAGCCAACGAAAACATCTAGTGGTAAGTCTGCGGGTTGTAGTAGTCGTGCATTTAAGCCATCCTACAGTCCAAATAGGCCCCGTGTAAAGCTCAGTTCTGCTAATGCACCCAAGGCCCCTGTCTGCCATGGATGTGGCCAGTGGGGTCAGATGATTCCCAACTGCCCTATAAAAGCTAGTGAAGTTACTTTCCTGGCTCTAGCAAGGCATTGTCATTTGTCCTAGCCAATCTAACAGTTCTCGTCAACTTAGGAGGGAAAACTTTGAAGGCTTTGGTAGATTCCGGTAGTAATCAAGTCTTTTGTCCTGAAGTCCTGTCATTAGTCTAGTTTCAGCCTGTGGGTAAGGTTAGAGTTGGCCTCAACCATGGTGATGAGTCTGAGCATCCGACATGTGAACTCCCTATAGATATTAAAGGCCAAAAGTATATGTTAACTGTAGGGCTACTGGATAAATGCCCATATGCAGTTATCTTAGGCCAGGATGTGCCTGTAATTACAGAACTACTCCAGAATGTTAACACCGGTACTGGCTATGTTACAACTAGAGCCCAGACTAGAGATAACCCAGATATTGAGTTGTCGGGAATTAGCATTTAGTTGTCAGAGCAGGTAGTCTTAAAAGTCCAAATCAGAGAGACGCAGAGCTAAAGTGGCGGGTACCACTATGCAGGAGAGTTTGTACTTTCCTCCATTAGATGGCAATTAAATCTTAGGCTCAGATTTTAATAAGTTACAACAGGGCGACCCAACCCATACTTATGCTTGTCTTCTGTAAGGACTCCAGATAAGGCCGTGGAAGCTATAAATTAGGGTGAAATTTGTTTTACCCTGCAATCATGCAAAAGTCATGAATTAGGGAGAAATTAGTTTTACCCGTTATGTTTCGCGGTCATAATATTTCTTGGTCAGTTCATCTTGGCAGGGAACAGACATAAAATCAAATTATAAACAAGTTTTATTTCTTGCCCACAGTTCCAACTATCTTCTCATTCTGGCAGAGGTTTGAAAGCTCCCCTTGTTGGTGTTATGATTGATGTACCATTTACTCGTATTGCTATGGACATCATGGTTCCCTCAGACAAGGCTAGGCAAATAGCCAACTGTTTTATTCAGCTGTTTTCCCAGGTGGGGATCCCTAAAGAGATTTTGACAGTCAGGTGTACTCCCTGTTAGGGATCCGGGGGATTAAAACCACACCAAGTATTCCTGCTAAAGTGTGACCTGTATTTTACACACTCGCCCCCCGAGGCAGACTCTGCCCTCATCGCGTTGGTGATCTTACTCTCTGGTCCCGCTCTGGATTGGGCTACGGCCATCTGGAATAAGCAGGGTGAGGAGGCACGCAACTACCAGCGCTTCTTGGAGACCTTCCGGGCTGTGTTTCAACACCCACGCGGGGGTCGCTCGGCATCGGAGCTACTGCGAGACCTGCGCCAAGGGGCTCGCTCGGCGGCCGAGTACGCTCTGGAATTCCGGACCCTGGCGGCTCAAAGTGGCTGGAATGAAGCGGCCTTGCTACCCACTTTCCGGCTGGGTTTGTGCCAGGACCTTCAGCACGAGCTCTTCGGCAGGGAGGCTGACCTGGACTTGGATGCGCTCATCGCCTTGGCCATCAGGTTCGACCAGCTCCTTGGTTCTTGTCGGTGTACGCGGCTTCCCATGCCTTTTCCAGCCTCGCCAACTCCTCTTGAGCTTATGGAGATCAGCAGGTCCATCAGCGCGCGCATTCCGGGTGAGTACGAGTCAAGACTCAGCATTGTACCTGCCTCATACGGAACTTTCCGTTTCAGTGCTGATTGACTCCGGAACCCAGGGGAACTTCATAGCCGAGCACCTAGTCATCTCCGAGAAGATCCCCTGCTGCAACCTCCCCACAGCGCACATCGTCACAGCTGCTGATGGACAAACCATGGGTTCAGGTCCCCTCACCAGGATCATCGCCCCACTGGAGATGCGCATCAGCGCCACCCACATGGAGAACATCGCCTTCCTACCTGTGGCGGGGCTTAGTCATTCCATCATCCTGGGCCTACCGTGGCTCCAACTACAGCCAACCCTCGCCCGGTCCACCAAGGAGATTTTCCACTGGTCTCCCTATTATTTCAACCACTGCCTCCACTTCCCGTCTCTACCACTGACCGCTGTCCAATCTGAGGGTTTGACGGCCACTCTGCCCTCTAACGTTCCCCTAGAATACCACGACCTGGCCTAGATGTTTAGTGAGGGTATACCTACCTCCTTGCCTCCACATCGTGCCTACGACTGTGCCATTGAGCTCCTCGAAGAAGCACCGCTCCCCAAGGCCCGACTCTACCCCCTTTCTCCAGCTGACGATGCAGCCATGAATTCCTACATCCAAGAATACCTCCAACTGGGACTGATTCACCCCTCCACGTCTCCTCTCTCCGAGGGGTTCTTCTTCGTCCCCAAGGCTGATGGCTCGACTATCGGGGGCTCAATCGGATTACCAAGAGGTACTCGTACCCTCTTCCTCTAGTTCCGTCTGCCCTTGAACTGCTCCGCTCTGCCAAGTGGTACACCAAGCCTGATCTACAGAATTCTTACAATCTGGTGCGTATCCGAGAGGGGGATGAGTGGACGACGGCCTTCAGTACTAGCACGGGCCACTACAAGTATCTGGTAATGCCCTTCGGCCTGGCTAACGCTCCGTCGGTCTTTCAGGCCTTCATAAATGATGTGCTCCGGGACATGCTGCCTCGTTTTGCCATTGTCTACCTGGACGACATATTGGTTTTCTCGCCAAACCTCCCCACGGACGTTTCCCAGGTCCAACAGGTCCTTCAGCGCCTCCAAGAGAATCAGCTCCGCGTAAAGGCGGCCAAGTGTGAGTTACATACGCAGACGGTCAGCTATCTGTGGTACGTCATCTTCCCGCTGGGTGTGGCCATGGATGAGGCCAAGGTGGAGGCTGTCCTAGCCTGGCCGCAGCCACAGTCAGTGAAGGACCTCCAGCGCTTCCTAGGATTCGCAAACTTCTACCGACGTTTCATTTGGAAATTCAGCCGGGTCATCTCACCCCTCACCTTCCTGCTCCGGGGCAAGCCTCGTAGCCTCTGCTGGTCCCCAGAGGCTGAAGCTGCGTTCACCGGGCTTAAGAACGCTTTCTCTCAAGCTTCGGTCCTAGGACATCCTGATCCCAGTCGCCCCTTCGTAGTCGAGGTGGATGCCTCCTCTCTGGGAGTTGGGGCGATCCTCTCTCAGCGCCTCGGAGACCCCCCCAAGCTGATCCCAGTGGAACATAACTACGATGTGGGGGATAGGGAGCTGCTCACCATTAAGCTTGCCCTGGAGACACTGGCTGGAGGGGGCCAGACATCCCGTAACGGTATACACGGACCACAAACACCTGGAATACCTGAAGGCTGCAAAACGGCTCAACCCTCGCCAGGCCCGTTGGGCACTGTTCTTTGACCGCTTCGATATCCGCCTTGCCTACCGCCCAAGGTCTAAGAACGGTAAGGCAGACACCCTGTCTCGCTGTCTGGAGCCGGACGCCTACATCACCGAACCCCCGCAACCCATCTTACCAGCCTCGTATTTTCTCAGGATGATCCAGTGGGACTTCAAGAGAGAGACCTGGACCAAGCACTCACCCAGATTTGGGCACCACCTGGGTGCCTCTGAACAAGAACTCGACTCAAGAAATCGACTCCTCACCTGGGCTCATGTCTCCCCCTGCACCAGCCATCCTGGACAAACCCGCACACTCCAGCTCCTCACTTCCCGCTACTGGTTGAAGGACATGTCTCGGGACGTCCACGCCTTCGTCGCCTCCTGCCCCACCTGCGCACAAAGCAAGACACCACGCACTATCCTCACTATTCTGGATCGCTTCTCCAGGGCGGTCAAGTTCATACCGTTCCCGAAGCTCCCCACAGCCTTCGAAACCGCCGAAACAATGTTCACCAAGGTCTTCACGTCCTTTGGTATCCCGGAGGTCATACATTCGGACCAAGGACCCCAATTCGGTGCCTTGTGGACCGCCTTTCTGGAGAAGCTGGGGGTCGCGATCAGCCTCACCTCGGGGTACCACCCCCAATCTAATGGCCAGTGTGCTGGGGAAGTTCCTCAGGCTCTACTGTCCTGAGAACCCAGAAGACTGGGCCTGCTTTCTCCCCTGGGCGGAGATTGCACAGAATTCCCATTCCTCCACGGGCCTCACGCCCTTCCAGTGCGTCCTCGGCTTCCAACTCCCATTCGTTCTTTGGGACCCTTCACCCTCTGACGCCCCGGCCGTGGACGCCTGGTTTAAGAGGAGCGAGACGGTCTGGGAACAAATACATCTGCAGATCTCCCGGGCGATCCGCAGATACCAGGTCCAGGCCAACAGGCGGCGAACTCCGGAACCCAACTACCGACTTGGCGACCGGGAGTGGTTGTCAACCCGCGATATCCGCACTCAGGGAAGTTCTGGCAAGATCGCACCTCGTTATATTGGTCCATTCAAAATCACTAAAGTACTTAACCCTGTCACTGTTCGT
>JAUZST010008671.1:0-13439 GCA_034779995.1 Parotocinclus haroldoi
ACACACACACACACACACACACACACACACACACACACACACACACACACACACACACACACACACACTCACTGTCTTTGCACTTTGGGAAAAAAAAAACCTAATTCATGCAATCCTGTGATGCTCTCATCCCTTTCAGAGACAACATCCGGGAAGCTGGACGTTACTCTTTTACTGGAAGCGGTCCAGATCGGAGTTATTCGTGCAGACCTCGGTCCACATCGACCCCATGTGACGCATGACAAACCCTTTGTGACGGGTTTTTACGCCTGATCTTACACTAACTTGTCCTAAGCGGGGTCGCGACAGGGTCCGGAGCCTATCCCACAGAACAGAACGGGGCACCAGGCCATCTCAGGGGCCGGTAGTTACAAGGGAGGGGGAATACACAGGTAGACGGAGAGCGAACAGCCCGCGGTAGGAGAAGGTCAAATAAAAAGTCTCTAAGCGCATCAACCGAGTTAGAACAGTCTCTAGACGAGCCGGCGAGGGCACGACGGGTAAAGCAGGAGCGCGTGCATATGGACGAATCAGGGTTGCCAGATCCAACAAGAGAAATAAGCCCCCGGGTCTACGGAGGAAAACCCAAAGGACGCGAACTGGCTCCAACTAAGTTACTGCGTGGTGAGAGACCAGTTCATAAAAACACTAGAAATGTATTATAGTAACGGAATTTAGTTTTGCAGGGAGACCGGAGAGAGACAGGAGAGACAGCTTCTTTGTACAAGTGGACCTGGCAACCCGGGACACAACCGACAGACTTCTTGCTCTTTAACTCCTGCGTCCACAGCACTGATTGCCGGGTTTGCAGCCACTTCTGGGAACCCTAATGTCAATTTGGTGACGCCTTTTTGGGCAAGAGGGCCCGATGAAGGATGTTTGGGACGCCTCCAATGCAGAGGGTCTTAACCAATAACCAACAACCCGCGCTAATAGTATACTCACCAGTTTCTCCCTGGCTGCAACCTCTGATTTCCCCATTAAACACCCGCTGCTAAATGCTAACGGGGCCCTGCTAGCGCCGAAATGCTAACGCTGCCGAGACCAGGACCTAACGCGAGGTTGGCGGTTAGAGCGGTTAGGTTCCACGTCTCGGCGTTTCATGTCCTCGCCCGGCCGTGTCTGATCAAAGGCGCGAGGTCCGCGGCGGAAGCTCGGACCAGAGAGCCTCGCGGGCTCGTAAAAACGCGCGTGTTCTCGCGATCACGTTTCCAAGCGGCACCAGTGGCACCAGCGTCCCAGCTGAACCCTGGTCCCGAACGGGAAATGGTAGTGAAATCAAATCAAGATCGGAATGTAAATACGACGGTTGCCACATGGCAAAAATACAGTACTAACTAAGGCACCCTAAATGACCGGAGAACCCAAGAGAAGCTCTCAAAGCCCTAGGTGTGAAATGGCTGGGATGGGACCTTCAAGAGACCCTCCAAAGAAGTCCAAAGCCATGGTACTGTCCCAGAACAGAATTAGCAGTTCAGAGGGCGTGAGATTCACAAAACGGTTCGCTTCGCCCTGGGACAGAGTAGATTGAAGAAGGGTTGGTTTCCACCATGGAGTAGAACTCAAACCGAGACCTCAACGACCCAGTCCAAACAAAACGAGCACATCCTGCCTCACAAACCCGGAATTTGTTCCAAAGCAAAGAAACCGCCGGTGTTAAAGGCCGGCGAGGGAGGACAAGCAACCTGGTGTGAGGTAACACCAGTTTCCGAGAGTCGCGCCGTTCAAGTTCGCAGCGAGTGCCGGCGAGAAGGAGCGGGGTCGGGGGCACGCCGGGGGACGTCATGCATCTAGGATAAAGGCCAAGCCAAAAAAAATGAGGGGAGGTACTACACAAAACGCGTAGGTGCCGACCAGCGCAGCAAACTAGAGCTCCAGAGATGCCTTGGCCACTTGTCTGAGGTATAACACTGTGCAAAAGTCTCAGGCCACCATTAGATTGGTCGCTTCAGCAAAGAGCATGCATAACATCTGCCGTAAAGCGACAAACTTGTACGATTCGGCAGTCCACGTTACTGTGATCTTTAGACTGTGTTAGGCTGGTACCCTTCCCAAAAGCCCCTTCTTGATCAGGCTTGGGTCAACCTGGCAGCCGGATGAACATGCTGGTCACACTAAGCACATGCTCCAGCCTACACGGGCTATTTTATGTATTTCCTGTTTGTGTTCTAATTTAAAAAAAAAAAAAGAACGTGAGAAATAAGCATATATGGTCATCTAGTGGCGGCCTGAGACTTTTGGACGTTACTCCATGTACCCATTTGGTTTGGTTTCTATCGCATGAAGACCATTCTAACTTGTGGTCTTGGCCAACTTAGGGGTGGATTTGATGCCCACCCACCAAACACTGGCCAAAGCCAGTGGCAAAAACGCGCGTTAGCATCGATTACATGCACGGCTATGGCAACGTGCGGAGGAGAGCTGCTGCGACGGAGAGGTCAAGGCTCTGACCCTGAGACGTCTGATAATCGCTCGCTTTAACAGCTCTCAGACCTTATCTATCACCTTGGCTTTCCTCGTGTGGACGTGTTTTGTCTTGGTGTGGCAACGTGACGCAGAGTCGAGGATAATTCCCTCGCGTTGACCTCAGAGTGAACTGTAAGTACGGATAAGGGAGACACCAGAAACGGGTCGTAATATTTATTCAGCGTTATTTAAGTGGTTCCCCCTGTCCGGCTCGCTAAGGAATTGGACACTACAGTAGATGGACTGATGTTGGACATGCCGAGCCTCTGCCCGACAGAAGGGGAAGCCGGCCAATTCTAACGGCATTTCTATTCAACCGAGCAGCTGTTCTGGACCAGAAGGTCTAGGGTTCAAATCCAGCAGTTGGGTCCTTGAGCAAGGCCCTTGTGTCAGTTTCTAAAACTATCAATCAAGACGATTCCGAGCTCTGACAGGCCTCGCTTGTTCAGCGACAGGTCAGGTCGAGTTGTCTCAGAAGAGCTTTACAGCACTCGTTTATCTTCTAATCCCAACTCGAGCAAGCCTAGGAGGACAGCGGCAAGGAAAAGCTAAAACGTTACGGGAAGAAAGCGTGGGAGGACCAAGCTGCCTGGGTGGCTCAGATGTTCAGGCAGACTGCTTCCTGTTTCAAGGGGTTCTGCGGGGGAACCTCGGCCCATCCAAAGAACCTCAAGCAGAGCATGAGGACTCAATCATGGAAGACCTGTCGCTAAGATCCTTCTCAAGATAAGATTCAACAAGAAGCGACTGATTTTCCAAGAGAACCCTGGAGGAATTAACAAGTTAAACCTTTCCAAACGAGCACACCTCATTTAGTTCTTGCTATCAGCTGGACGCATTTCAGGAACCACCGATTGAATCCTTTCTTGACTCCTGTTTGCGGACCTTGGACTTGACAAAAGCAAGGAACTTGTAAAAAGTGCGGCAAGGAGGCGTGGTGCGTCCAAAGAACAAATGGGTCAAATTGAGGTCGAACCTCAAGTCACTTTTGCTATCAAAGCACGTAGCCCGGCTCCCTTTTTGAGTCATGGTCCTCCCAACATGTCTCTATTTCATTCGAACTTTTCTGGAGTTTTTCTCTTGCCACTGTCGCCCCAGGCCTGCTCAATTAGGGAGTGCTAGTCACGCTAGCAGTTCATTTCTTGACTCTTGCCGATTCTCGGTCTTGCCCTGGACTGACAAAATTCAAGTCTATCCCTCAATTGGGACACGTTAAACTTGTCCCTTCCCTGTTCGCGGCCTTAAAAACTCTTAAAAACGAACTTTCTGACGTTCTGCAAGGAAGCATGGAGACTCCAAAGAACCACTGACGAGTCCAAGTTGGAACTCGAGCAAGGCAAAACTGCAGGACGTCACAGAAACCAAACCGTCTCACTTGGACTCCAGTTTAGCTCTTGACCTTGCTACTCGCAGTTCTGGAGGTACATCCCAATTTAAGGCTGTTCCTATAATTGCGATATAGGGGAGAACATCCTACTTTACCCAGTCTGTTTTGGATAACTACTGACCCTGGTTAGTGGTTATGGGTCACTCCACATTATTGAACAGACGCCAGATTCCCTCAGTTAATGATGTTCGGCCCCGCAATAAGCCGATGCTTCTGAACTTATGAGCTCGGACCTCTGACCCGTTGGCGTAAACCCTCGCTTTTAATCCTTCGGGGTCATCTGAGG
Source organism: Parotocinclus haroldoi (assembly GCA_034779995.1). Classification (NCBI taxonomy): domain Eukaryota; kingdom Metazoa; phylum Chordata; class Actinopteri; order Siluriformes; family Loricariidae; genus Parotocinclus; species Parotocinclus haroldoi. The sequence continues at coordinate 4,140 of JAUZST010008671.1, forward strand.
GTTAGTAAGTCCTGTCACATGCTCTCTGAGAAAATATTTCGCGTTGGAGCCCCGTCTGTGGGAGTCACTGCGATCCTCGGCTCAAACGTTTCCTGAAATCGTTACGACACCCAAAGCCAGAAATTCCTTTTCCGTCCGAACGCCGAGCAGCAACGCATGTGGCAGACCTGCTTGGATTAGCCCCTTTTTCGTCGTCCGCTCAGCGGCCGAGCAACAAGGCCACGCCACTCACGACGAGAGCCGGACACCCCAAACGCGCCAAAAGCGGGTCGCGGTGGAGTCCAGCGGCCGCGAGCGGCACCGAGCAAACCGCCTGACCGAACGTTCTCCTCTATTTTAGAACCGTTTTCATTTTGCCCAGGGGCACGGCGGGAGTCATCTCCGTCCCTCGGATGCCGGCCAAGAGGAAGTGGACGAGGGGAAGTTTAGTCAACGCTCTGCAAATTTCCGTCGGCAGCGTTTCCATTCGTATTTTGACGGGCAGATGTTAAAAACCACGCGGTCCCGGACGGCGTGGAAAACACTCACCATGCCGTCATCTGTTCCGAACGCTTTCCGTCCTTTTGCCTCCATAAACGCGGACTACAGACCGACTTTGGGTGGCACGGTCAATTTACAGGGTTAAATTGTTTGAGTGTGGCTGCTCTCATGTCCGGCCAAGAGAACGCAGTCCCAAACTGGGCCTACTATTAGCCAGTTCGAAAGGAAGACGCCCCAGAAGGAACTGGTTTTTCGAACGAAGCGGCACAGGAGGATGCGTTTTATCTCGCACTCAGCAGGCAGCCCCCTGGCGCTTTTACCGGCTTTAATTGAAGGAAAACACTGATGTGCTGCGTAAGAGCCTCCCGCTGGCGGCATCGACGTCAGCGTCAACACCCACCCTGCTCTTAATAAGCTCTTCAAACGCCCTGCTCGGCTTTACTACGTAAAAAGGAACGAATCCATCAAACGTGAAGAACTACCCACCAACCAGTGTCAAAATCATGCCTCAAAATCATGGACCTCGGGCCATGACCTCTCCTAAAATTGCTAGGCTCGATCTCCGAGTGAATATTCACGAGCGTAGAATGTGTAAATGGCCCCGCACGTCCTTCTAGGAGCTTCTCCAATTTACAATTCCACTATTAATGCAAACATAACTATTTCATACCATTTAGGTCATTTAGCAGACGCCCTCATCCAGAGCAAATAAATACAGTCTTACAATCCAAGCAATTGACGCTTAAGGTCCTTCCCAACTGTGGCATCTGGGGGTGGGGTTTGAACCCTGGACCTTCTGGTCCACAGTCCAACATCTTAACCCCTAGGCCAGCACAGTCCTACCAAGCCACCCAGACACCCAGGTCGGGTCCCTCTTTGAGCCCAAGGTTTCTTCCTTGCAACTTTTAGGGTGTTTTTCCTTGCCACTGTCGCCCTAGGCTTGCTCGGTTTGGGGATGGCCTTTTAAGATCATATACTGTTCCATGTTATGTTATCTTATGTAATATAATATAATAAAATAGAATATAATATGATGCTGCCTCCAAGGACTTACCTGAGGACTCAATATATTAAATCTTAATACAAACGTACCTATTTTAATGAACATCTGGGCCACCCAAGCGGGTCGGGTCTATTTTTTTACGTCTCCCAAGGTCTCTTCCTTCTACATTCAGGGTTTTTTCCTTGCCACCGTCGCTCTAGGCTTGCGTCATTTATTTATTTATTTATTTTATTTTTTTAAAGAAATAAACCTGACTTGACTGGACTGGCTGGTGCTAATTAAGATTTGTTTTTGTTTCTGAATGCTTGCTCGGCCTTTCCCATCCAGGACGTTTAAATCCCACAGATCACGATCCACAGAGCCTGGAGAGCAAGGCCGTTCCAAAAACCTTCAGCTTTCCTTCTTAAAATAATCCAAGGTCAACACGAGGTACGTTTTGGGACATCCTTGCGTGTTTTTTCATTCATTGTGAAGCAGTTCAAGAGCTTTGTGTCTTTGGCAAGTGCCCCCGGTGGCTACGTAACCCAAAAACATAAACATGACACTTTATGCTCTTTCCGCGAACGTTTGGCCCCAAACATCACCTCGGTGGCTGCAGTCAGACACCTCGATGTATCAGGGAACCAAACCAGTTCCAAAATGCCTCCAGTTGTGTCGCTTTTTGTGTCGTCGAGCTCAGAGGTGCTGACGTGAGGCCTTGGCTTTGCAAACTTAACCGGGAAGGTATTTTTTTCGGATCCTAAGCCAGGAATCGGCGGGTACTGGACTATGGATCAGAAGGTCTAGGGTTCAAATCCCACCTCTGGTGGGTCCCTGAGCAAGGCCCTTAAACCACAATTGCGTTTATCTTAAGACTGTACGAACTGCAAGGCGCTCTGGACAAGGGTATCTGCTACATGACATAAATGTAAACGCAAGAGTCAACCGAGACCCGAAACCTGTCATAATTTCCGCTCCCAAAAACAGGGGAAATTCCACTATCCATCTATCCCCTAATGAAATATCCCCTAGCACGTTTTTGGGAGCGGTATACTTTTCCTCGACAATGTTCGGGGGTCACTTGATGCATCCATTCGATGCAGTAACGCATCACAAGATGTTTTGCTGGATGAACTTGAATGAATTATTATTGGAGCCGGAGCACTTTGTCCCTAGAAACCCTCGGGTCAGCAGTAGAATATCAACCATGGTGTTAGATGACAAACAGAGTTAGATAAATCTCAGCGCCACGAGTCGGTGGGACAATCTGCTGAGTCTCCGTGTTTGTCACTAGAGCAGAGGTCGCTCCGTACGGTCGTGACCGGGCGAATTCGCGTGCGCAGACACTACCAGCTGGTACCGACTCTTAACTTTGGTCCCGTTTGTTTAAAAAGAGTATGTGTGGGTATTGCAAAATACCCAAGACACCTATGAACTAGTCCATTTGGCCTAGCCATTTGTACCAGGTGCATGATGGAACTGAAAACGTTTCGGATCAAACAACGGTTCAAACCTGAAGCTGGAAGCACCGCGAGTCTTGGTCAAATAGTCTTTTTTGGCAGGCTGGGGGAATCTGGCTTTGGGAGATACCCGTCTAAGTGTAAAGGGCGGTCGGGGAAAGGTCCGGCTCCGTTTTGATGGCTTGAGCTTTGTGGATTGCCCAGTTCCGACCGGTCTCCCTGACCCTGCCTTTGAAAAGCAGGTATTACCAAAGGAAGCCCGAGTACCCGGAGTAAACCCACGCAGACACAGACAGGACCTGCAGACTCCACCATGGGATCGAACCCGGGACCTTGTTGCTGCGTGCCGTGCTGGCCTTTAGCAGAAACAGTTCCCTGAATTTGATCTTTCTCCCTGCTAAATGAGGAAAGCGGCAGTGCGTGATGAGCTCCGAGAAACGTGACGGGGAAAAGCCGCGGTCGTTTTGCTTCGCACCATCCGATGCTTTGTTTATGTTAATGATTTGCCCAACTGTAGGTCAAAGTAGGCGTTTTAAGCACGCTGGAGGTGGGCACGGACGACCCGCGTCGGCAAAAATGCCACCCTTATCCCACGCGAGGTAAAAACGACACCGTAAACCGCTACGAAACCAAAACACTACGGATAAGATTTTTTGCCACGTACCTGCTCAGAGCTCCGATCTCAAAGGCAGCCGTCACTTTTGGGACGAATCGCAGTTCCAGCAGCAATTCTGACCGGGTCGCGTTTGGCCATATTTGGTGTTTATTGGCTCTCTAGTTATCAGATCTTCTCATGGCTTTGCTAAAAAAAATACAAAAAAAAAATACAAAATTTAAACCCTGGCCCAGGCGATTAGGCCCACCCATTTTTTTAGGGCAATCAAGTAAAACTCATGCATATTCATTTTTTTTTTAAAATGACCACTCGCTCGGTCTTTCTGCCCGACTCCAACTTCACCGTGACTTTGTCCAAACAAAGTCTCATTTCACACTTGTTTAGTCTTGACGAACGGCAATTTCTGCTCCGCATATCGACGTAACCACAATCAAATCAGGCCGTGTGGCACAGATACGCCGAATCTCAGCGCGCGGATTAGACAAAACACAAAGTAGCTTCTTTAAACTGGGAGTTAACCAGTCCGCTGCAAACGCCCGCATCGGGACGGCGAAGGAAAGGCAAGGGACTGCTTTCCGAAAGCACGGCTGTCGGTGCTGGACGTGGCTGGGGAGAGGATTTCAGAAACGTCTGATCCGCTGGGATTTTTTTTTATCTCTAGGGAGAAAACGTCCAGCGAGGGAGGCAAACCAATAGCCTGGCGACACAAGCTTGAAGCAGATGGGCTACTGCGGCCCGAGACTACACCCCGGGCGATGCTCCTGTCACCCAAGGACTGGCAGCGTGGGCTACAAGTCACAAGGTTCAACAAAGGGTTCGACAGAAGATCGGGGAAAAAAAAAAAAAGGATTCCAGGTCGGCAAAGAGTTTGGCCTAAACAGCACGAAGGCAACGGAACCATCCTGTTCGTATCGACGGCCCAGACCGGTGGTGGCGTGATGGCGTGCGGGACATTTGGTTGGCACACTCCGGGAACCTTAATACGACGTGGACCTAGAGTATTGTTGCTGACCGTGACCGGCAGAATAACTGGGAAAGCTCAAATCAAGTCAAACTGGGTTCCCTGAACTGTGGTGAAACGGCCTCGACACTGACGATCTCAATCCAGCAGAGCACCTTTGGGAGATAGATCCACATACACAACTTCATTTATCACGCTCTCGCTCTCATTATCCTTCTCTCTCATCCTTGAAGGGGATGGTGCAGTCACAACATCTCATTCATCCCAAAATATCACCAGACGACAGACGCTCGGTACGGACCTGCATTCACACTTGGTTTTCGGTCCCTCGCGCGCAGACGCGATTGGCTGGGAGGACAGAGTCATCTCCAAGTGCTGCAACAGCGACCCCTGCTGGCCCCGTGATGGACTGGACTCCCCAGAGCACGCTCACACCTGGACCTGCAGGAAAGAGTGTGAAAATAAATGGGTAACGACCCAAATCGATATCAAAGATCACAAATGTGTGTATGTATATATATATATATATATTTGCATGGGTGGCTCGGTGGGGGCGGCACCGCTGCCTCACACAAAGAAGGTTCGATCCCAGGGCGGGGCGGCCTGGGTCCTTTCTGTGTACCCGGTTTACTCCGGGTACTCCGGCTTCCTCCCACAGTCCAAAGACATCGGTGTTAGGTTAATCATGTCTCTAAAGTGGCCCTAGTGTGCGACTGTGCGCGCGCGTGTGCCCCACGATGGACTGGCGCCCCATCTAGGGTCGTTCCTGCCCTTGTGGGCATGGGCATGGGCTGGCCCGCGACCCCGCGCGGATTAAGCGAAAGATTACGGATGGATGGCTGTATTTGCATGCATGTATGCAAACCGGTCCTCTAACCTCCTTCTCACCCCCGGAGCGGGCGGACGCTCCTATCTGAACTGCTGTAATCTCTCAGGTCTCGCTTTAACAGAGCTGCAAGACAAGCCGTTCCTCAGCAGGGACATCGTGTACAGGTCACGCGTGTGAAGTGATCTCCGGCGCTCCTGCTCGACACCTACATTTTGGACACCCAGCTTGCAGCCAGAGGAATTGGGCGGTAGCCGGGTCGGCCCGGGTTGGGGTAACAGGGCATCGGCCTAGGGTTTGCGGCCTAACAGGGTGACCAGGTTGCAGGCAGCATGAAGCTGATGCACGAGATATTTCATGTTACGTCTGGGCATCTCCCTTCAACTTCATTTGTTGGTAAATATCCAGGTGCTGACAAACTGGTGCACATTTCGGCTCCCGCTCCTGCTGACACGACCTGCATGAAGTCACACTTCGCGCGTGGCTTACCCAATCCCGCGCCTCCCACCCCACCCCACCCCACCCCGTCCTGACTTGAGTTGCTGGTTTGCCATGCCATGGATGTTTATTAACAAATGACCCGAAATGAAGCTGACCAGACAAAACATGCTGCGGCCATGAGAAACGCTGCGTTTCCAATTTTTTTCTCCCGAACACCTCCCCTTTTGGATTTGGGGTTGCACAGGTTCCTCAGGCGTAACCCCTAAACTTGAACCCGTGCCACACTCGCACCCCAGCGGAAAACCAATGATGAATCTGTGCTTGCTTTGACCCTATCAGACTTTAGATAAGGCAGAACGGAGAGCTAGTTTATATAACGACCACGACCGCTTCAAACCACACACAGTTCAGCCACACCCCCACACACACACACACACACACACACACACACACACACAGCGTTTCCATGATCAGATTCTTGAAGCGTCCTGCTCTAACGCACCTGATTTGACCTCCTGACACGCTGTGCATCAGTCGGTGGGTCGATACTGGGCCTAGAGACGGAAGTGACTGGGGTAAGGTCTGACCAACGTCCGCGTGTTTCCCGGGAACACGGTGCGGATGTCACGAGAGAGCGCGCCTGGGTTTCGGTAAGGGGAGGGGCGTTTCGATCCAGAGTGATGCCAGGGGGTACACAAACTTTCTTCAAATCACTGGCAGGTTAAACGCGACGTATGTAACCCCGTGTTTGCAGACAGGAAATCGAGTCGATACGCGGATAAAACCACCAACGTGTACCGCATCCTGCTCCCTGGGGTCGACCACAGCATGATTTAAACCAATCGCGGCCTTTCAGGACCCGTCCCGGAAACAGCACGGTGACGTACGAGTCGCGAGGCCCCATTTCGAAATCCAACCGCAGCAACGTGCGCGATCAACGGGTAAGATTTTTCTTGCCGCGCTTAGTACGACTGCCCTTAAAAGGAAATGGGGGCCATTTCCGTCCCCGGGACATTATGTGTGGGCCTGTGGTGGGCTAGTGGTTACTATGGGCCAGCAGGTCCCGGGTTTAAATCCCACCTCTGCCAAGCTACATTTACATTTAGGGCATTGAGCAGACGCCCTTATCCAGAGCGACTTACAACTCATACAGTCTTACAATCCCAAGCAGCTGTGGGTTAAGGGCAGTTGCCCAGCTCAAGGGCACAACTGTGGCAGCTTGGCAGAGGTGGGATTTGAACCCTGGACCTTAACTGCTAGGCCACCACAGCCCAAGCCACCACAGTTGGGTCCCTGAATTGTAAGTCGCTCTGGATAAGGGCGATGGCGACTGCAATTAACTGTAAACTTGCTCAACACTGGAAAATCGTGCTTGAAAACAAAATAAAGCTGCCCGAGACTGAACAGCGCTCATCGACGAGACTTTTTCGGGACCGAAAAGCCACAGAGAACGAACTTGCATCCAGCAAAAGCGGTCCTGAAAGGCACAGGAAGGTAAATGTGTTATTGAATCAGCTGCTCAAGAGCTAGCGGTTACGTTTACGTTCAACGTTTGGCCCAGCGAAGCCGTCCAAGCGCAACAACGGTGAGTTAATGCGCTCAAAAGAGGTCTGTCTGATGACGTCATTTACTAGGAGGGGTTTGGGTTATGATGTGATGCATTGTGAGAGCTGCTGGTCGTGACGTAATGGAATCAGAGTGCTGGCTTACGACGTCACTATTGGTAGTAGTTTCGGTTACGACTCGGTGTATTAGGAGCGGTTTTTTGGTTATGATGTGATGGAACCGGTGATCCGGGTTTTGAGCTCATTGCTGGGAGAGCGGTTTGTTTTGATGCAGACGTGGTGGATTGGACCCATGGTTCCCACCCGGGGCTCCAGACCGGGGGGCACCAAACATCAGAAGGTTGCACCGAGTTGCTTTTATCGAAAAGAAACACTTTAAAAAAAATGGAAGTAACACGCTCACTGGAAAAAAAAAAAAAAACACGTACATAAAATCGCTTCCCTAAAGATATTTGGGTTCTAAAGGCTCGTGTTTGTTTTTTTTGTTTGTTTTAGGTGTCTTGAAAAGAGGAAAATGAAATGAAAAAGAGCTAAAAAGAGGCAAAAGCTATGAAAAGCAATGAAACTTATCATTTATGTCGATAAGTTATATTTTTGGCAATAAAGATATGCAGTGTGCGTGTGTGTGAGTGTGTGTGTGTGTGTGGGCTGGGGGGAGGGGGGGTGTTTGGCTTTTCGTAGATCCCCATGGGGGGTTCCAAGGGGAAAAAAGATTAGACTTGGATTATAGAATTGGATTGTTTTGATCCTGATGTGATGCACCGGGAGGGCGGCTGGTTACGACGTCATGATTTCAGAGCCTTCTGGGTCTAGTGATGGCTCCGTGGCTAGGGCTCTGGGGCTACTGATGGAAAGATTAAGGGTTAAGGGTCATATTGACGTGGGTGGCAGTTTGGTAAACACTGCACCGGGGGCGCCCCGGCATCACGGTGAACACACAAATTTCTTCCATTTAACAGAATGGATCCAGAGCGACTGACAACTGACAACTGAACAAACGTACAAGGTACGAGCCAAGCCACTGAGAGTTAACGGACTTGCAGTCCAAGACCAACTCGGCAGCACGACCCTGGACCTTTAAGCCCGGTGGGAACCTTTTACCACGGTCCCCTGGATGTCATGAACCAAGAACTGGCACAGCTCCCAAAACAACAAACCTATCAATCCGATACAGGGTTTCAGTACGGTTAAAGCCTCCCTCCGTGAGACGGAATTCCAAAAAGTCACGAGTTTAAGTCACGGGATACCGGGATGCGGCCGAATAAGCAATTTCAAATCTGTTTGAAGCATGAAATCTGCTCGCATGATCACGTGTCAAAAGTGAAATGACAAGAAGTCACTAATAATGATGTGGGCTGACTTTGACATATTGTGTAAAAATCCCCCAAGCCACTGGCCATCTGCTGTTTGGTCAGCTGCTGCTCGACCACTCCGATCAGACAAACCGGCCGGAGCTACCATACGTCTTTAGGAGATTTACTATCTCGAGCAATCGTTCAGAATTCCCAGTGGACCCAGTAGGGAAATATCAAATGTCACCCCACAGTTACTAGTACTGGAAGGAGTTGTGGTTATCATGTAGTCTGTTGGGTTACTATCTACTGTGGGCGTAGTGGCTTTGGGTTCATTATGTTTTCTATTGGATTATAAGGCGGTGTATTTATAGGACTTCTGGCTATACCGTAGTGTATCTGACGGGGTTTGGGTTATTATGAAGTGTATTTTAAGGGGTGTTTGGCTATAATTACGTGTATTTAATGGGGTTTTGGGTAAAATGTGGTCTACTGGATTATAATTGGGTGTGTTTGAAGGGGTTTTGGCTATAATTCTGCGTATGTGAAAAGGTTCCAGCTATACTGTGGTCTACTGGATTATAATTTAGTGTATATATTTATAATATAGTGTATTTGAAGGGGTTTAGCTATAATTTAGTGTATTTGAAGGGGTTTTGGCTATAATTTAGTGTATT
>JAUZST010008672.1:0-13439 GCA_034779995.1 Parotocinclus haroldoi
ACACACACACACACACACACACACACACACACACACACACACACACACACACACACACACACACACACACAACATCTTTGCGCTTACTCCTAATGCCCAACGACTACATAGATTATATTTATGCAAAATATTTCATATATAATAAATAAATAATGACCCGCTGTTGCCATAGCGCCGGTTTGGAGGGCCCCCTGGAAATGCACCTGAAGACGTGGCCGAACTCGAATTTTATTTCTCCAGAGCAGCAGGAAGAAGTTCCTACATAACTTGGACCTTAACCTAGGCTACTTAAGGTTAAACTATCCTACTTAACCTCGGCGTTTTTGGCGAGGCAGCCGTAACGGCGCCGGAGGAAACGCTTCTCGTTATCCCGCGCAGCCAAAGCAACAACAGCAAAGACGGGCAACCGGCAAGCCTCGAAACCCTCCAACGACATTAAGCCCTCGTTAACGGACGGCGATTAATTACCGAGAGCAGGAGCGAGGAGAGAGCAGCCATCCTGGCGAGCGCTGTGGCGATCCGGGGGAAGAAGGCAGCGTGTACGACATTTTACTCCTCATCACGCAGGCTGACTGAAACACTGACGCTCTCAGAGCTCTGTGTGTGTGTGTGTGTGTGTGTGTGTGTGTGTACAAACTTTATGAGAAACTCAGAGCGAGGGGCGGAGTCGGCTTGTATAAACCGAACAGGCCAGGCCTGCTGACTGCAGCATGGGCGCCTGAAGCAGCGCTGACAGATCGGGACGTTTCACTCCAATTTCCATTCCTCAAACACACTCGACGTGATTAACGGCTTCTGCCGGGCTTTACAACGCTCGATTGTTTCCTCGCGTCTCGGATGAACGCAGCACGCACACGCGCACACACACACACACACACGTTTATATTACTCAAAACAAAGGAATTGAACCGTGGCCAAAAGCGTTAAGGTGGATGTGTGTAAACAAACGAGCACGGTGGCACAGAGCCACGGCTACGCCACCGGTACTGGGCATCCGGGATGGTCGGGCGCTCTGCGGGCACAAATGGGTCGAGCCAGAGGGGGGTGGGGAGGGAGGTTCACTGATATAAGCAGCCCGCGCAAACCACCCCACCCCCCCCCATGGGCAACTGAAGGATGATGGGAAAAAGAACGTACAAAATAAAATCAATCAATCAGTGTTTATGAATGAAAAATGTGATTTCAATAAGCTATTTATTTTGTAATCACTTAAAAAAAAACTCGGATTTAATTAAGGAGCGTTTAACGTTTCACGTCGAATACGTCCGAGAACATTTTAAGGCACGAATGACATTTTACAGCCTAAAACCTACTGCTTTTTGATGACATTTGGCTCACTAATGACACTTCTTTTCAGAAAATAAGAATTTCATTTGGATTTTATTTCATTTATTTAGAAGAATTATTGCACTTATTCATTTACTTTAAGCACCAAACGATTCATATACGTGTGTGGAATTCAAGTCAAACGTCTAGTTATTTTAAAACAGCTAAAATCTTAAAATATTTTAAATTCAGTGTAAAAACAAGATTTTCGATTCGAATTGAATCATTTAATTTAGGTAATTTTTTCGCACTCGATTAAAAAAAAAAACAAACAAAAAAAAAAGGATTCATTTCATCTTCCATTTAAAAAAAAAAAATACACTTTAGAGTTGACGTAAGAATAATTATTAATCATTTCAATTTGGAATTTTAAATCATTTCAAATGCAGTTTAAAAACTAACATTTACCCCGAATTGATTTGAAATAAAACAACTGACTTTCGTTTAAATCCAACTTTCATTCCCTTCAGGATTGACCCTGCTGGAGGGGCATGACTGCCCAAATTAGGGACACCAATAACTACATAAGCTGCCGTGTCACGAAAGAAGGAAATTCGGACGCGTTTAAAAGTGGTATTTTATCTGAACGAGCGCCGGTACGAGGCGAGAGTTTGGGAACACGTCAGGAACAATTTAAGGACGAGCAGTGGGAGCTGGAGACGCTTCGGTCAACGTTTACGCTATTGAGATCCTGAACAAAACAAAGACGTCCCACACTCTTCTAATCCCCTGTAATCCAGCGCTGAAATAAAAAGGCGGGGTGCAGTAACGTACGCTCCCAGAGCAGGACCTGAAGGGAAACGAGAGGATCTGGGAGCGTAGCGTTAAAGCCACAGGACATATCATTCCGAAATCAAACAGAACCGAAGGGTAAAAACCAGGAAATGCTCGAGATAAAGGCGACGCCGTCACCCCTCGTACCCAACACGCCCATGCCGAGCGGCACAGGGGAGCAACCGAAATCTCCAACGTCTCGTCCTCTTTTTTCATTCTTACAAAAACAGATACAAACGAGAACCACGGCGATTAAATGTCAAATACTATAAATTAATAAATAAATAAATTTAGGCTCAATTTTATAGATTTCGGGTTCAGTTTAAGAACAGCAGTTTAAAACCAATTTAAATGAAAGTAAATAAGAAAATTTTAGAATTGTGATTATTTCGAACGATCTGACTCGAGGAATCGAATTTACATTAAAACACGTTTACATTGCATTACGATTACTTTTTAAACGCGTTTCGTCCAAGCGTAACGCACAAATCCAATTATTTTACGTCCTTAGCTTAAAAATAAAATAAAATAAAAAATAGTAGTCAAAATTATTTTTTTCCACATACTGCTCAGAAAACGTTTGAAATTAGTAGAACAGTTCAATTACTACATAAATAAAATAATACAAACGGATCAAATAATTTAATTCAGATTACGTTGTAAATGTTTTTTTTTTTTTTTTTTTAGAATTACATCTCAGATTTATTTACTTTCTTTTTATGAAGGGCAACTTTTAATTTGAATTTTAAATTCGGTAAATAAAAAAAAAATAAATAAAGTTTTGAATTCAGGTTAAAAATGAGAATTGAACGTCCAAGTTTATATAATATTAACAAAGTATGAAAACCTAACAATAATAAATATTAGCATTATTTTTCATGAATAACAATATTAATAAAATCTCCTGCTTTTGTGATTTCTTTGTACATTTACTGCTAATTAATATAATAACAACATTAGAACGTTATTTAATGTATCGATATGATTAATTACGATGCTGTATCGGCACATCAGGTTCTGAGTGACGGCTCGGGTCATAAAGCACGACGCCGATCACACGGGTTAGTGAACTCGCTTTTTCCATTCCGGCCAAGCGTCAGAGCTGCTTGTTAAGGTGGATTGCAAAAACAAAAAAACCAAACAAAAAACAAAAACAAAACCCCACACCTGCCATGCAGCACACGCCGGATGCCAAAGCCAAAGCTCACGTCCACACGCTGTACCTGTGGAGCCTGGCGCCAGGCTGGAAGGCTTTGTAGAAAACGGTGGATGGATTCCTGCACTCCATCGGGCAGGGAGAGAAAAGAGAGAGGGTTCGAGGGGAAGAGAGAGACAGAGACAGAATGAGCGTCATGGAGCGCCCTCGTTTATTCATGCACAGACAAAACCCGCTCATAACGCGAGGACGTGATGCCTACAGAGAAACAGACCTGGTGCGTGCCTGGAGACGTAACCGCTATTAGAACGCCATCCTGATGCCAACCTCGTTCAGCACTGTACACAAACCACAGCAGCAGCAGGAGGGAGGGAGGGAGGGAGAGAGGAAAGGGGGGGGGGGGGTGTGGTGTGGTGTGGTGTGGTAGGAGGGGCAGGGAGGCGGGACAGTCGGCCGTCCGTGCCAGTTGGCTCGGTGTGTGAATGTGAGCCAGGCCCTTTTTCCTAGAAGTCCTGGAACACGCTCTGCTTGCTCAGAGCCACACAGGGAAGGAGACTATTTATAGCCGAAAGAAGTCGACGCTGCCCGACTGACCACGGCGCGTGCGAGCGAGCGTCCGTCCCGGCAGCAGCCAAGTCGACCGGAGGCGGCTATTTAGGCTTGGGGGGGGGGGGGGGACTGCCGTGTTTTTGGACGGTTCCGCGCTCAGACAAGAGGACAAGTCGAGTGCCAAAAAAGTCGAGTGAGGCGCGAGAGCTGCGCCTGGCGTTGCTTTTACAGATAAATAAGTCAATAAGGGGGCGTGTTAGGGGCGCCGTGCCACCCCGGGTCTGGGGTATAAATATAAGATTCAGGGCAGGAGCTCGAGCGGTGTCCTAATATGCCACCTGGACCCAGTGGGTTCTGGCACCGGCTCCGGAAACCAAGCCGTATTAAAACAACAAAAAACAAACTGCAAACTTTTTTTTACTGCACGCAACCCCCTAACCGCCCCCTCAACAACCCCCACCCCCACCCCCGCTGCTGCCACAGGCTCTCGCCCAAACCCAGAGACGTACGTTCTTACGCCCGTAACAGGTAACAGGCGCGCAGCTTTTTCCGTTCCTTTCTTAGAACTAGGCGATAAAGTGAATAAAGTCGAACAACAGGCTTTGACGTTCTGAACACAGAAGCGCCCTCTTGTGGCCGAAGGAAAAAACAATGATTTGAAAGCAGCTGTTTAAAAAAAAAATAAATAAATAAAAAAAAAAACGTTCTTTTTCAAAGCTTTTAAAAATAGAAAGCGAGGTAACGTGGAGCAAAGCGTTAAAATGTTGAAAAACGCGCTTCTGTAACACACTGCCACCTGGGGAAACTTTCCATGAAGGAAGCATGGAGAGAATGCGGTTCACCGTCGTGCCATTCTCTCTCTAGAAGTGTTAAAAGATTTAGGGACGCGCTCAGGACCCAGGTATTCACGCCCCTTCTTTTCACACCTGTACTTTAAAAAAACCAAAACAGCATTCGACGAAACTCAGCATCCACACAATATCCAAGGATCGACCAACACAATTTTAAACACAATTTTTTTGGGGGGGAAAACCAATGGGTGGAATTTGGCCAGCACAAAAAAAACAGAAAAAAACCCCCAAAAATTTCAAGATTACTGAGATTCCACACGACCAAAAGCCGAGACGCTCTGTCGTCCAAAAACCAACGTTCCGGCGTTCTTACACGCTCGCATGCCCAAAAAACCGAAGGAGGACAAAAAAAACGAAAAAAGAGACCAAAATTTTGACCCCTGATGGCAAAGGAAGAAAATTTCACCAAAAAAAAAAAAAAAAAAGAAAAACACAAAACGGCTGAAATGTGGCTGCCACAGCACGGAGAGACAACCGAAATTCCAAGCACCCAAAGGAACTGGCAACGTGGTCGGCAAAAGGATCAAAAGACAAAAACAAAAAAAAACGAAGAAAGAGCCTCCACAAAACAATAAATAAACATAACAAAAAAGCTAAAAACAGCTGAAACAGCAAGATTCCACACGGCTAAGGCCCGAAACACGCCAACTTTATTTGTTGAACCAAACCCCCAGGGTTTTTTTTTTAATGGGGGGGGGGGGGGGGGTGTTTAACCGCCCACATGAGTTCTAACCACTTCTCAAAAATCTGGTTGCACAAAAGAAAAACCCCAAAACCAGACAAACCAATAGGTCTACTTTAACCACGGTTTAGCGACAACCTTCCCCTACAAAATAAACAACCTTTATCTCCCAAATAAGCATAAAACAATAAAGTAAACAGGTCTGGGTCGACAGCCCATAAAGGCGTGTCACGATGTGATCGTGGTTTGAGTGGATCGGACCGAGCGTTTCATTCCACGTGATGTTAAACTGATCACTGCTGTAAAGTTCTCCCAGGGGGCCAAACAGCTTCCCAAACTCGTGGGTTCTAGATAGATAAATGAACACAAATAACAAGGGCCTGCATTTGATGATCTGAACGTGGTCGGTAAAGAAGCGGCTTAAACGTCACGGCCGACACGGAGACGCTCCGAAGGCTTTGAATCGGGCACAGATTATCTCGTAAATTATACGAACGGATCAAAGTTCTTTCTTTTTTTCCCTGTTCAAAGCAGTTCGGAGAAACGACGAGCCGTTTACGAGGCCGTTCCTTATCAGGGCTTTTGTTCGCTCTGACGACTGAGCTGCTATTAACAGCGTTACATAATAAAAGCTCTATTAAGTGTATACAAAGAGAGAGAGAGAGAAAGAACGAAAGAAAGAAAAAGATGACTCACTGAGGATAAAGTTTAGACGACGTGCATCTACTGGTCCAATCGCTCACCAGATGCCTTTTGGCAAACTCACACAAATTTTACACAGCGATTTAAACCTGACCTGACTTATAAAGTTTTCAAACCATCCTTTATATTATATTATTATACGAAGGGATCGCTCCGTCCTGACAATTTACGCGTCTTCATAGAAGGTCAAACAGACACGAGGGATTTTTTTCAAAGAGCTTAAACATCTGATCACCGCTTTAAACACGGCTCGGCCGCTGCGGCGTCCGGTTACGAGGAACTGTCAGCTTTTGTTTTCAGTTCCAACTCTGGTCGTAGGTACAAAATTCGGGGCACAGGAATGTCCTAAAGATTTACATATCTCGATCGCCTGATAGGGAAGCACCCCAAAGAGTACACGAAAACCAGAAGGAACGAGCTGCAAAGCAGCTTAATCACGTAACACCGAAGAGCCTCTGAGAGATCGCCGCTGCCGTGGTTTTACCTGGTCGAGGATACGAAAGAAAAGGCACGGGCCACAACGACAAAAAAAAATAATAATAATCATTTTTTTCTCTGCTGAAAGAGCAAAAACGAGACCAAAAATTTCAACCCCCCCGGAAGAGGGAAGAAAAAAAAAAAAAACCCCAAACAGACCTGAATGGGAGAGTCGAGATCGGATAACAGGATTACAGAACCGTACCGATAACTGGGTAAAACGGCTCCAAATCAAACGTTAAAACGCACACGGGGCTTCAGTTCTCTCGCTCCGCAGCCCAGAGCTAGATTTCAGGTTTAACCTCTACCCTTAAAGAACGAGGCCTTATCTTTGATCTGATCTTTCGTAAGTATTACACGGAGAAGCTTCTGTTCTGCTCGTTAATGAGAATTGTTTTGATCCTTATCGCGTTCTCGAATAACAAGAAGGCGACCGTATCCGACGTGCACAACGGGGCCGGTACCGGCGTCTGATCCCACATGGGGGGGTGGTAGGGTGTATGAGATCGGACGTACCAACAGTGGGGGTGGGGGGTGGGTACAAAAATCTGATCTCTTAACCGATAAGAGGTAAAAGAGGTTCAGCTCAGTGCACAAATCATCTGATAATCTGGCAGCTCAGTGTAATTATAAGAAGGGACTTAACCAGCTCAAGGGAAGGGCGCACACGTACACACGCACACGCACGCACACACACACACACACACACACTCAGAGCCTCACACCATCAGCCAAAGGGCATCACAAATAATCATGAAGTGCCTTCAGAGAAAAGGATGAAAAGAAAAAAGAAAATCAGAGAACAAGAACAGGTAAAGCAGGATCCTGTGTGTATGTGTGTATGTGTGTGAGAGAGAGAGAGAGAGAGAGTGTGTGTGTGTGTGTGTGTGTGTGTGTGTGTGAGGCGTCATGTGGTTGACGCTTTGCATCTTGGTGTACAAAGCTACAGATCAAAGCCATCTGCACTTCATGCCACTTCATTTCCTCTGAACCAGGCCGTGAATTTGCAACTCAGGAACTGAAAGTCGAGTCGTTTGGAGAGGAAGCGAAGACGAGCAGAGCGTAAAAAAAAAAATTAAATAAAAAAACGTCTAAACGTTTATTTCTCTTCTGTCATTTCTAATATTCACACACTTCCACACAGTGCAAGGACACAGGATGTCTTTTTTTTTTTTTTTACGCCCTCACTTTACCAAAACGAGAGTCAGCCCAAAAAAATTAATAAATAAATAAATAAAAAAAGCCGGATATAAGCGAGGACGCATCCCATCTGTTCTACTGGCGAATCGGTGAGAAGAGGAATCGATCGAAATACGTAAACGCCATGACGGCAGCCCCAGGCTATATTAACCTCCAAAAAAATCGCATTTCAGCCATTGAAAGAAATAGCAAATATGGTCCATAAAAAGAGACCAAAAAGACACAAGAATAGAAGAAAAGGCCTGAAATTACACCTGCTGAAGAAACGAGAACAAAGTCAAATCTGAGCCACTAAAAAACTGCAAAGAGAGAAAATCGAAGGAAAAAAATTTTCTTGGCAACAGCGTTTTTTTCATAACGGAGCAGCTTTATGATGTCATGTGATCTTTAAAGGCCAATCCCAAATTGAGCAAGCCTAGGGTTACAGCGGCAAGGAAAATCTCACTGAATACAGATAGAAGGCTCAAAGACTCAAGACTCGAAAAGGGACCCGACCTGCTTGGGTGAAAATATTATTACAAACAAAAATAAAAAGGAAAAAAAAAACACTGATGGCCATAAAGAAGAAAATAAAGTTATATAAAATTAACCTACAGAAAGAGCATTCCTCTTTAATCGCAGCTCTATTAGACATTGTCTGCTCTCCTAAAAGAAGTTACAACTTTGTGCCCTGAGAGAGGAAAAAAATAAAACGTTTTGACCACTGAAACAGAAAAAGCAACAAACGGTGGGATTTTGGCCATCATACAAGAAATAAACAAATAAAAAGAAACGTAATCAACAGAAATAGAAGAGAAGAGGGAGCATTTTCTCTTTTTTTAGAGGCTAAATATCATCTTTTATTCCTCTCCAATTTTGACCAGCACAAAGAAAAGGAAAAAAATGTAAAAGTAAATAAATAAATAAATAAAAAGACAAGAGAAGATTCGGCTACGGAACGAGAAAGGGGGAAAGAAAATGGAAAATTTGGGCCGTGTCCGGTTCAGGTGTGCTCTCCATTAAGTAATAACCCCCTGCCCTGGTATTCCTGGAGCATCGTGCGGTTCAGGAGCCACGCTGTTGCACAATATTTCCAAATTATAACCGTGCCGGTTTTAATAAGACACAAACATGCAACTTCTGAGCCAAGTAGGTACAAAGCTGTCCTACGTCAGCTCTGATGAGTGCCGAGATAAAAGCGCTCGAGGTAAACCAGCACCCAGATTAGGCCATGTCCGATGTCATCTCCTCCCACGCTGGGTCTCTTTGACCTTCCGACCGGCCGGGACAAATTTTAAAACTTGAAAACGATTCGTTTAAAGAACGAGAACTGAAAACAGAAGCTCTGATGGGGCCTGGGGACCGGGCCGGCCCCACTCTCCGGACGCTTCGCCCAGACGTTCCTCAAGACCTGCTTGGGATCTGACAAGGTTCCCAAAAAAACACCTGGCACCCCACTCTGAGCCAATAGCAAGCCTAGACGGAAATGCCCCGGTATCCTTTCAGCGGTAACGCGACAGTTACATGGAACAGCAGCGGGGCATTTCGGTAGAAACACAACATAGAGTGCCAGCGCATTTCGAAAGAACTGGGCTCCTGCCTCGCGCCGACTGATTCGAAACTGTTCCAGCTCAGTCGCCCAAGGCGTCGAACCCATTAAAACCCCTGTTTTCCACCCATTAGATCACGTACCGAAATTCCAACTGAATTCGCCTTTACTCTTCACGAAACACCATAAAAAGCTGGATTTCATTCTCCAGAGGGCTTGGTCTGAAGAACAACAACAACAATTCGCTTAATAATCTTGCACATGTAATCAAACTTCCAAAGCATCTCCTCTCATTCATCTCATCCACCCTCAGCCCAGAGCAAAGTCCCTCAGCACAGACGGTAGGAACCGTAACAAGTCCTTCTTAAGAGCAAGTCCGTGCTCGAGATTGTCTTTTGCCAGACTGAAGGTCGTTAAACAAAAGGGACGTTATTAATAAATCATAATAGAAAATAAAAAGTATACTCTCCGAAATCCAATCACGCAAGCTCCTTTCTTACTTTTACACAGGCACGGGGGTTCAGGACAGGGACTGTGGGCCAGAACACTCGAACCCGGGTCACCACCGTGATGGCATGGCCAATCGACTGCTCCGTTTTGCCCTTATTAAACAAAAGACTGCATTAAAGGAGGACCGTTCCACCTTAACTTATAGCAGAGCACCGTCAGCCCCATACACTGGGACTAAACTGGTTATGTTCCAGTATGGCTTGGCTTCCCAGAACATCCACGCACGAGGAAGCGACACTTATTTCACCGTCACCTCGCTCAAATGGCCGACGACCAGCGGAAATGCTTCGTACTCCTTTTGGCCTCGCTCAAAAGAGAAAAAGGAACTCTGCAGAGGAATTAAACAGCGTCTGGTAGCTTAAAGGGTTAAAGGCGTTGAGACCGTAAGCACAGACAGGATCAGTTTCGGTCGAGGAGGACCGGCCGGTCATCTCGAATCTCTGCTGCGCCCGAACAACCCGAAACGGGGGAAAGCCTCAGGGTAAACGAAGCTCCCCTAAAAACATGACCG
This sequence comes from Parotocinclus haroldoi, assembly GCA_034779995.1. Lineage (NCBI taxonomy): Eukaryota > Metazoa > Chordata > Actinopteri > Siluriformes > Loricariidae > Parotocinclus > Parotocinclus haroldoi. Next base: position 10,267 of record JAUZST010008672.1, read on the forward strand.
ATCACCAGAAGATTATTAGAGACCGGGCCGTCTCGAATTCACTGCTCGAACCTCACCAAATGGGTAACTCGAGAAATAACGATACGGGCCGCCTCAAATCCTGGCTTTTCTTCGCCTGCGAGACAACGAGATAAAACTAGAGGACTCGGAGCGAAGTCCCTCAGCAGAGACGTCAAACCCCGCCAGAAATTATTTTTGACTTCGCTTTTTACGAATCCCAACCCCCGTTTCACGCCCGTCGCAAATGAGGGCGCCCCCTGCTGCTCGGAACACGCAGCACACAGAACGCACCTGGCACGGCGAATCTCCGTTTTAACGCCCTTAATCTACGGGTTCCACCACCCCTCACGTTTGGGTTGGGCTTCAGCGGATCCGATTTCCTCTCTCACCAAGAACCGGGTCCAAACAAGGTCCTTAGAACACGAAGTGCGAGTAGACCGTGTCATATTTGCGGTGTTAAAACACTTCTTTTTGGGTTTTTTTTAATATCTTGGTCACGGTAAGGTATCGGTGTGAAATTATTGCGTTAGGATCGTATCGGTCGGCTGTCTCAGTGAACGAGCTCGCTTATTTCTTATTTACGTGTTTTGTGCTAAAATATCGATACATCAAAATGTCGGGATTTCTTTTCGCGATACTCAACATCAGCATCGATATTTATCAAACACAAAACACTGGCTCAGAAGGTTGTGAGTTCGAATCCCACCCGCCACTGTTCCTAAGGCCCCTGGTCGAGGCCCTTAATTTTCTTTACTTTTCTTTTTTTTAAGTAAAAGCAAAAGAAGGTCGATCCTCACCTCTCCTCGTCCCCGTCGATGGGGATGGGGATCCCGAACAGGCTGTTGACCCCCGGGTTGGGTGCGAGCGGCAGTTCCTCGCCTTTCCCAGCCTCTTTAACGGGGAACGTGACAGCGGCGTCCGATTTCCGCCTGTTCTCCTCGAGAAGGGTAACGCCCCCCGCCCCTGACGTGGGCGAATTCTGGGCAGCCACCATGGCGATACCGGAATACTGTCCGATCTGAACCGAGGACGCCGCGGCTAAAGGCACGCCGCTCATCACCCCTGCCCAGTCCATGAAGTTCGGAGAGGGCCCCGATTGACTCCCTGGTATCGACATGCCCATTTCCCCTGGCACCTTCAGGGGTAAAGTCAAATGCTGTCCGTATTCGAGGTTCGGCGTGGGCACGAGGGTGGTTTGGCCTTGTATGAGGTGGCTTAAGGGCTGGTTCTGGTAAAGCTGAGGACTAACGGGCGACTTTTGAACGCCGACGCCGTTGTGGCCCGGGGCGTGCAGGAGCGCGTGAGGAGGCTGCGCCGTCTTACCCTCGCTCCCGGGTTCGAACGGGTGCGCAGAGGCCGGATCGCCAGGGGCCGCGTCGCTGCCGGTCTGACCACACTGAGGCGCCGCTCCCGAGGCGCCTAAACCGCTGTCGCGCTCCGCCAGATGCTCGCCGGCATGCTTTACTCCGTCTGAAGTCCTAGTAACCGTAACCTCGGGTTCTTTGTCGTAAAACTCCGTGCACGTCCACCGCCCCCTGCGGAACGGCTCCCCCGTGCCGTGGTCGAGCTTGATGACGCGGAAGCGCGAGCTGCAGCTCGTGACGGGCTGCGGACCGGGAACGCCCGCCTGGCTTTGCCGCTGCTGACCGGCCTCCGCCTCGCCGACGTTGTTCAGGGCCTCCTCGGACGAACTCGGGTCGCACGCCTCCGCGTCGAAATCCGCCCGGGACACGTCAAAGATCTCCGAAGAGCCACCCTCGGTCCTGGATTCGTCCGGATCGTCCAGACTCTCGGTGTCGTCCGCGGCACTGCCCGCGCCCACCTGGGCCTGGATGACGCTGGTGATCTGGAAGCAGCTCTTCTTTTTCGCCGGCATCTTCGACATGGTAACGGTCAAACACCAAGTACCGAGTCTCACAAAAAAAAAGAAGCTGGGGGGTGTGTGTGTGTAACCTTTACCTTACACACTGAAACGGCAAACTGTTACCATGCGCCTCGAATATCGCGGTGTACGGTATAACCGGATCACTCACACATACTTGTAGCGACGAGGCGGAGAAACGGTGACACACTGAGAAAGTGAAGAAACTTTCCCGCAGCAAATCTCAGTTTTTAATTCGTAAACCAAGCCAGATCGTCGTGCGTCATCGCTCTTCCTCTTCTTCTCTCCTGTTGCATTCTCGAGCGGCGGCCAAACCAACAGATGGCCATTAAAAACAGTCCTGCTTTCTCTGAATCTTCATCCAAATCCAGCAACAGTCCGTGCCCAGTCCGCAGCGAACACCAAGCCGACTCAAGCGCCGCGTCTCCCGGCTTCAGCCGTAACTTTAGTCCGAGGGGGTCCGCTCCCCCCGGCCTCACATTTACCTTCTTATTACCAACAACTCAGTAAGATCGGTTCCGGCCGGAGTCACTCCATAAACCCTGCCGTTTGGCTTCGAAATCTCACCGAGCTCCGTTTTACAGCTCAAATAACGCGAAAGCGCTGGAGGTAAAGGCAAGCAAACACACAATTTGGGTAAAAAATGTTCCACCTCTCTCGACAAGATGGCAAGTCGCAGTGCATGCTGGGAACGTAGCGCAACAGGCTCGCTGGACGCTACGCACAAAACTGTGAATACGCCACGGCGTACCGTAGAGCTAAGTTACGTCACGACTGCTACTATGTTATGATGTTATTATTTCCTAATACATTATATTTAATTATATTCAAAACATGACTTTATTATATATGCTATTCATATGTATTTGACTTGTGAATGTGTATTTATTTAATGAATTACATTTCATTATTTTATTATATTATGTGGTACTATATTGCTTTATTATTATTTTATTATTTCATAACATATTACAATTAATTATATTTAAAACATTATTTTACGCAATATTATTTTTTAAATTTAATCTATGTGTGTTTAATAAATAAATGATATTATATAATAGTTATTTATTTTATTATTTTATAATATATTACATTTAATTATATAAAACATTTTAAAATAAATATTACATTCATATTTATTTAATGTATGTGTGTTTAATAAATTAATTATATTATTGCTATTTATTTCATTTTTATAATATATTAAATTTAATTATATTAAAAATATAAAATTATTTAAATATTTTTAATATTTTATAAATAAATAAAAATATATATATATATATAT
>JAUZST010008673.1:0-13436 GCA_034779995.1 Parotocinclus haroldoi
TATGTATATATATGTATGTATGTATATGTATATATATATATATATATATGTATAGATGTATGTATATATATATGTATAGATGTATGTATATATATATATATGTGTGTGTGTGTGTGTGTGTGTGTGTGTGTATATATAGATAGAGAGAGAAAGAGAGAGATCTCCCTTTAGAATTTTTTCTATTTCTGCATAAATATGATCTAAAACATCATAAGATTTTCACACAAGTTCTAAAAGTAACCCAGTTAAACAAATGAGACAAAAGGATTCTACTTTTCATTTCTTTATTGAGGAAAATGATCCAATCATACATGTGTTAGTGGCAAAAGTATGTGAATCTCTAGGATTAGCAGTTAATTTGAAAGTGAAATCAGAGTCAGGTGTTTTCAATCAGTGGGATGATAATCAGGCGTGAGTGGGCTGCCTTTTTTATTTAAAGAACAGGCATCTATTAAAGCCTGCTCGTCACAGCACCTTTGTGGAAGTGTATCATGGCACGAACAAATTCAATTTCTGAGGACCTCAGAAAAATAGCTGTTGATGCTCATCAGGCCGGAAAATGTTCCAAAACCATCTCTAAAGAGTTTGGACTCCACCAATCCACAGTCAGACAGATTGTGTACAAGTGAAAGAAATTTAAGACCACTGTTACCCTCCCCAGGAGTGGTCGACCAAGAGAGATCACTCCAAGAGCAAGGCGAGTAATAGTTGGTGAGGTCACAACGGACCCCAGGGTAACTTCTAAGTAACTGAGTAACCAAGTAAGGCCTCTCTCACATTGGCTAATGTTAATGTTCTTAAGTCCACCATCAGGAGAACACTGAACAAAGATGGTGTGCTTGGCAGGCAGAAAAGTAACTGCACCCCAAAAAGAGCATTGCTGCTCGTCTGCAGTTTGCCAAAGATCACATGGACAAGCCAGAAGCAAGGTCTCTCCCAGGTAAAGAATTCAAAGCACAAGATGTGCTGTTTTGAAATACAAAGAAATGGGCAACATTTCTGTACATGCCCTAGACAGCCAAGAAAACTTACTGCACCAGATGAAAGTCACATCATGCTTGCTTTTGTTCAAATCCAGCGGATGTCCACCAGTGCCACCAGCTCAGAACTGGCAGAAACTAGTGGGACTCAAGTATTGTTTGGTAAAGCGGTCTGTCTGGTATTCGTATGTCGTATTTTTGTTGTTAAAATATTATATATGTTTAAAACATACTTTGTATTGTTTTAGCAAAAACCTGAATTTTTACTATTTTAGGGGTACTGGGACCCAATTTAGGGATGCTTTCTAGACGCGCCTATGCATTAAATTGCACTGCATGAAGATCTTAAAGGGCAGCACGGTCGCTCTCAGCAAGAAGGCCCTTGGTTCAATCTCAGGGTGGAGCAACTTGGATCCTTTCTGTGTGAAGTCTACATGTCCTCCCCTTATCTTTGTGGGTTTACTCTGGGTACTCCGTTTTCCTCCCACAATCCAAAGACGTGTGTTAGGTTAATTGGTGTCTCTAAACCGGCCTTTAGTGTGTGACTGTGTGCATCACTGTCTGTATGCGTGCCCAACGATGGATTGGCGCCCCATCTAGGGTTGGCCACCTTGCCGAGTGGGCACCAACTGGCCCGTAACCCCGTGTGGATTAAGCGGTAGATAATGGATGGATGGATGGAATATCTTACGGGATTTGGTAAAGACTTGCAAAAAAAAATAAATAAAACCTTTATCCAGAAAAAATTTAAAAGAATGTAAAAGAACACAAAATAACGACCGTCAGTGTCTCCATCGCTTAAGATTCTTATGAGCTATACTACAAAGCGTCCACTAGAGGACGGCAGAGTAGCCTAAAACCAGACAGGTAAAATTAAACGTAATTACATTTGGCTTCTGTTTCTTCACTGTCCTAAAACATTAAGTGACATGAAAGTCGCCAAATTACAAAATCTCTTTATAAAGACTGGTGACTTAAGTTGCCACTTAATCATGTTCACTTTTATAGCTTGAAATGACCGTTTAAAAGCAATTTTAATATAAAATATGCAGTTTGTTTATTGTCAGAATACAATACAATACAATACAAGAAAATTTGCCGCCAACAGGTCAAAGCAAATAGTTAATTGACCTGCTTTGTCACAATTGTGTACTGAGTGTAAAAAAAACAACAACTTTGCTTTGTTTTTCTAAACTTTCATATTAAATGAATCTAAAAATGTAAATTAATTGTGAACGTGAAACACAATCAGTTTGTTTGTCAGACCCTGTCCTTGCCATAGGCAGTGCAGTCAGTCAGCTAGGGCTTCACCCGGCTGGTTAATTATTATTTTAAATGTCAGTGAAAAGATAAATGCTTTGGTTTAATGGGACTAAGAACCATTTGGCACAAAAGCATTGCCAACGACTTTGCCAAGTCACTAGAACAACTAACAATTATATTCAGTAACTAATGCTCAGATATTGAAAATTAATAGAAAGAATCATGCTTTATTTCTGGTGTAATGTTGAATTGCATTGTATTAGACAGATGCATCATATTTTATACACTTTAACACTTTTACTCCATTTAAATAATCCCTTTTATCCTAAAGTCACATTTGAAAAAGTTTTTTTTTCTCCATTTTTTTCCTTACAGTGTTCCGGTAATGAAGGGGAAAATACAACAGCCCTGAACATTCATTAGTAATTAATTTAACAAGTACAACCCCAATTCCAATTCAATTGGGACATTGTGTAAAGCATGAACAAATGATACAATACGATGATTTGCAAATCCTTTTCAACCCATATTCAATTAAATACACTACAAAGACAAAATATTTAATGTTCAAATGGAGAAACGTGATTGTTTTTTGCAAATATTCGCTCATTTGGAATTTGATGCCTGCAACACATTCCAAAAGAATTGGGACAGGGGCAACCAAAGTGGGAAATGGTAAAAAAAAAACCCCACCTTTTTAGAATATTCCACTGGTGATTGTCATGATTGGGTATAAAGGGAGCATCTCTGAAAGGCTCAGTCATTCTCAAAAGCAAGTATGGGGAGAGGTTCACCACAGTGTGAAAAACTGCATGAGCATTTTTTCCAGCGGTTTAAGAACAACGTCATCATGCAATTGCAAAGAATTTTGGAATTTCATCAACTACAGTCCATAATATCATATAAAATATTCAGAAAATCTGAAGAAATCTCTTCAAGTAAGCAGCAAGTCTGAAAACCAACATTGAATGCCTGTGACCTTTGATCCCTCAGGCAGCACTGCATTAAAACTGTCATCATTCTGTAACTGATATTACCACATGAACTCAGGAACACTTCAGAAAATCATTGTCAGTGATCACAGTTCATCTCTTCATCTACAAGTGCAAATTAAAACTCTACCACGCAAAGCAAAAGCCATATATCAACAACTGCCAGAAACACAGCCGGCTTCTCTGGGCCCGAACTCATCTGAGATGGACTGACGCCAAGTGGAAAAGTGTCCTGTGGTCTGAAGAGTCCACAAATTGTTTTAGGAAATCATGGACGTCATGTCCTTCAGACCAAAGAGGAAAATGACTGGCCAGATTGTTATCAGAAGTTAAAAAGTCAGCATCTCTGATGGTATCGGGGTGTGTTAGTACCAATAGCATGAGAAACTTGCACATCTGTGAAGGCACCATTAATGCTGGAAGATACATACAGGTTTTGGAGCAGCATATGCTGCCATCCAAGCAACGTCTTTTGTCCGGGACGTCCCTGTTTATTTCAGCAAGACAATGCCAAACCACATTCTGTACCTGTTACAACAGTGTGGCTTCATAGTAAAGAGTGCAGGTACTAGACTGGCCTGTCTGCGATCCAGACCTGTCTCCCATTGAAAATGTGTGGTGTGTTATGAAGTGCGTGATGTAACAGTGGTAAATATGGTCCTGTCTTAACTTCTTTGGAACGTGTTACAGGCATCTAATTAAAAAAAATGAGTATATTTGCAACAACAAGTTTATCAGTTTGAACATTAAATATCTTGTCTTGTGTATTCAGTTGAATATGGGTTGGAAATGATTTGCAAATCATCTCATTCTGATTTTTATATTTTACACAACGTCCCAACTTTATTGGAATTGGGGTTGTCGTTAATTGTGTTGAGCACTTATTGACTGCTTTCTTCAAGTCTGTATATCAAACTTACTGTATGCTAGGACATTGCCTTGATAGTAATCTACAGCAGACATGCAATCTTCTGTTGTTTATTTGGTAGCGCGGGTCATTGACACGCTGGTATGGTTCTGACCACTGACAACAGGCTACCCCCAACATGCTTCACGGTATTTATGGTATGCTTGATAATTGATGTGATTTACAGCGTTTTATTTTTAGAGGATAGAGGATTTTTTTCATGAAGCCCTACCATAAAAGACCAGCTTTGCGTAAAGCCTGTGAGATTGTTGTCACATACACAAATCATGCAATCTCAGCCACAAACACTTTCATTCATTCATTATCTTATACACTTATCCTAGTCAGAGTTGTAGGGGAGCCCAGTGCCCAGCCGGCAGCACAGGGCAAAAACAGCAATAGGCATGGCAACTTTCTAGCCATAGTTAATTATTTGCACTGCTAGTAAAGAAATATTTAATGAGCAGGTCGTTTTAATTAGTTTTAAGTGGTGGACTAGTGGACCAGAAGGTCAAGGGTTCAAATCCCACCTCTGCCACAGGTGGGTCCCTGAGCAAGGCCCTTAACCCACAATTGCTTGGAATGCGAGACTGTTTTAATTGTAAGTCGCTCTGGATAAGGGCGTCTGCTAAATGACATAAATGTAAATGTAATTGTAAAAATTGTACCCTGATGTGTTATTAATAATTTAAGCTGCAGATCTCTCTAGCTCAGTAACATTCAGCCTCCTGATTGGTCCTCTGATGATTTCCCTCTTTAATTGTCAGTGACTATGGCTGAAAAGCTCTGTCTAAGCAGAGCCACGGTTTTGTTATACTGTACAAAATGCAGTGCCTATTTTCGATTGATAGACTATTTTCAGTCCAGCAACAACACTTGGCGGTTTTAACACTCAGAGCAAAGGAAGCCCTTTTTAATGGCTTTTAACAGGGAGGGCAAGAAGGTATGAAGATATGTTTTAGATATGAATTATGACATGTACAGGGTGAGTACAGGTCACAAAGGGAAAGTTACATATTTAAATAGCCCAGAAAGTAATGGGTGAGAGGGCCTACCAGACTAAGTTTTAGGCTATATTTTATCTTTGGGGTCATCTTGAACACATTGTGTATGCTGAGAAAATCCTCAACAAACACCACCTTCAGCATGTCATCGTAGCGGCTTGTGATAGCATTTCTCCATAGATTCTCATGTGAATTCATAATGACTGGATCCTGTGCTTTCAGTTCCGCGTTCAGCACCAGGGACAGCACACTGAACACATCAAACAGCTGTGCATCACAGGCAGCATTCCCAGTTGTTGTTGCAGCTTTCAGTGTGCTCACCCATTACTTGGTGGAGTATGCAAATATATCATTTTACCTTTTGATTTTGAAATCAAAAAGGCTTCTGACACCCTGTACTGTACGACGGGATCTCTATTTAAGTCAAATCTATGCCAAAAGTAAACTCTGCAATGTGCAGGTACACAGAGCCGGCACTGTTATCATTCTAGCCATAATGCACTGTAGAGCAGTGGAGAATTTCACAGACATACAGTACTGTGCAAAAGTAAGCATTCTGTGTTTTTTTTCTGTTTAAATCTGCTTACTCATTATTTAAGCTTTAGTGGCCACTGCACTTTGTAGTTCTGCAATTATAGACTATAGTGCGTCTGTTTCTCGATAGACTTTGTTTTTTTCCCCCTGTACTCTGTATGTATCACATATCTAATGGCCAGGACTCCCACAGGACCATCACAGATCAGACACTATTTGGTTGATGGAACATTTTCAGCACTGCAGGGACACTGATGTGGTAGTGTCTTATTAGTGTGTGTTGCACTAAAGCGAGTGGATCAGAAACAGCAGTGCTGCTAGAGTTTTAATATCTGTTTCTAGTCATCTCTTCTAATTGGTGGGCATGACGCTTTTTGTTCAATAGGCAAAGCGCGTTGTTTTAAATTAAAATGTGTCATTTTAAAATGAAATAATCGAATGCAAACTCTATAATTATGAGAAATCGAATAGTGAGCAGAACGCATCATTACACCCGAATTATTTTAACAGGTATTCTTTTGTGTCTGGTGGGTCACTTAAAAATCTTACTGATTTTAGTATCCGTGTCATATTGTCAGGATAATTATTAATAATAATAACTGCTGATGTTTAAAGCCTGGCTTGGGCTTGCATTGCGAAAGTTGGGCCGTGTGCTGAGCAGAGCATTGTGGTCTCCAGAATGACCCTCTGCCTGTTTACCAATAAATTACAGGATAAGCACTAGTTAAGATTCTGAACAATGATGTTCAAATTGGTTTACTTGCTTACTATGCTATGTGGTTTTATATAGTAAAAAATAATAATGCAAATAATAATTGTTTTGTCTAATAATAATTGTCATGTCTTCGAATCATTGCTGGAGTTGGGCCATAATTGCCATATTGTGGAAACCCTTGGCTGAACTGCATTGTAGTGATGTAGAAACTTTATTTCACATAAACATGCGTTGACCGTCCCAACAACTGCACTTACTCAGACTCCTATTACAGGTTTTAGGTAAACAGGTTTTCAGTGGCTTACCTATCGCTCGTATACCACAATTGCAGCCGATAGAGCAATGGGCTGGAAATCAACGATGTATTCCTTTAAAGCAAAGCATGATGTAAGACTATAGTGTTGCTGGGTAGAGTGAAACTAGCAGTGGCTGATTAAAATCTGTGAAAACATGTTAAACACACCTCAGCTGCTGGGAAGGGGTGTGAATTGTAACAGCTTTACGCACAAGAGAGAGAGAGAAACGGAGAGAATGAAATTCCATCTGCCTACACAGACGTGTCTTTGTGTAAAAGGAAAATCTCTTTAAGTCAACCGTCTTTGTCTTCAGCAAAATAATATTTCAGGTTTATATTAAGACCGAGTGGTTCATTCTCTCTCCTTAAACCCTCATTTGAAAGGGGAGATTAACATATTATTTCATTTTAGGAAATTCTGAAATTCAGAAAGGCATTAGGTTTCATCATACACTCAGATGGCTGAAAAAAAAAAAGATTAAGCCATATAAGACTCAAAGGAAATGAGCTATTCTTCAAACAGTAAAGATCAAAGTTGTTACCATATCTGTGTCACACAGAAAATATAGGGAAAAAAACTATACCCTTCAATCTATCTATATTTGTTCTAAAGAATGAAAGACCCCTTTAAAGATTGCTGTTAATAAAATCAAATTCATTACTCTTCATATGGACATTTATTCTTACTCCTTCACACCCCTATATATCTCTCTTTTCATACATGCATATCATTATTCATAGCCATACTTCCTGCACTTGGGTCCAACTCCCCATTCATGTACGTGAACCATAACAGAAATAACAGATGGGGCTGCACGGGGGTTCGGTGGGTAGCGCTGTCACCTTACAGTGAAAAGGTCCTGGGTCTAGGTACTCTCTGTGTGGAGTCTGCATGTCCTGCATTTCTAACAGTGAATGTATTTAAGAACGTGAACGTATAAATGCATATTATTTAGCTACATTGAATATGTGGGTCGGTGGTGGCTTGGTGGGAGGGCTGTCTCCTCACAGCGAGAAGGTCCTGGCTTTGGTCCTCAGGTTTCAAAGATCTTTCAGTGTGGAGTATGACCACGCTGTCTCCCTGTGGGTTTACTCTAATTGGTGTCTCTAAAGCGTCCCTTGTGTGTGAGTGTGTATGAATGTGTATGACCTGTGATGGATTGGCGTCCTGTCTTGGGTTGTTGATGCTTTTTGCCGCTGGCTGGACACCAACTTCCCTGTGACCCTTTCCACGATCGGATACGGATAAGAAAGGGAATGAATGAACGAACTGAGTATGCTTAAGTGAGTTTATGTGAACTATGATGGACTGGCACCCTGTCTAGTGCCTTGCACCCGGTGCTGCTGGTTATGGTATTGCCTTGAGCCTTTCCAGGATTAAGCAAAACAATGTGAATACATTAATAAATACCAGATAGAAATTAGTGATTACATTTACTCACTCATGTTAAGCTAAATTGGTGTCGTGACTAGGTTTGTTTTTTCCAGCTAGGCACCAGCTCGTCCGCAACCCTGTCCAGGATTAAATGGCTAAGAAAGTGAATGTATTAATGAATTTACTGGCTCTTCATACTAGCTTGATCCAATTCAGGATTGTGGATGCCCAGGGTCTACAGTATATGGTAATGCGAGACTCAATGTGTGAACCCACCCATGGGAGAGCCAGTCTATCACAGAGCACAGAGCACATACACAGATCACAAACAGTAAGACATTTAGAAAATTCATGAATTGACATAACGCATGTCTTTGGAATCTGGGATGAAATCTGACAACCTGGAGAAAAATCATGCAGGCACTGGGAGAACATACAAACTCCACGAAGGCCCTTATATCTGGATCTGCAATGTGCCAACATGCCACCTCAGTTATATTAATCGCTGGCATTCTTCATGCTGTTAATCCACAGCAGAGGATCTTCAACTCAGCACTCCTGAAAGGACATTTCAAAAGCTGGTACTGAAAAGTAAAGATCCATGTCATGTGATCCATGTTGTTTGTGCATTTGTCTGTAACAATTAAGAAGAAACCTGATTCTGCATTCACAAGGCAGTCTTGAATTTCAGCTCCCTACTAAGATTTTCTATCGGGTTCAGGTCTGGAGACTAACTAGGCCACTCCAGAACCTTCAAATGCTTCTTACGAAGCCACTCCTTTAATTGCCCTGGTTGCCCTGGCTGTGTGTCCTTGTCATGCTGGAAGACCCAGCCACAACCCGTCTTCAATGCTCTTACTGAGGGAAGGAGGTTTGGTCTCTGTATTTAACCAGGCTCATCAACCACATCTTTTGACGAGAACCAGGAAAAAGTACTGAAGTAGCAAACATGGTAACTCAAAACATGAAGACAAATCACAGTAGTTACTAGACTTACGTGATAATGCCCAGCGATGTAAACCAAATGTGCACACCTCATTTAGAATGCTGGGTGGTGTCCAAAAATAGTGATAGAGATTTTAAATCAAACAACCTGTGATATGTTATATCAGTTATATATTAGTTATACAACAAAGAACTGCAAATAAAGGAAATGTTTTCAAATTATAAGGGAATGTGCCTTAAATCATGACCTTGTACAATTTATTTGTGTAAGGCTGGCTACGACCCTATTTGATTTCAGTTATGTAGCTGTGGACATTGCAGTCACAGAGACGATGCTCTTGTAGAAAAGGTGCTAAACAAACCAAACTGACTTAATACTTTACATATCCAACAGGAGAAAGCATTCAGCACATTTAAAAAACTCTAAACACAAAGTCAAAATCAAATGCAATGTGTAAAAAATAAGAAATAAGAAAGCAGGCTGCATCCTGCCTTCTGTTCTAGTCTGGACACGTCACCTCATCTACATCGCAAACAATATTCTCCCTGGCTAAATATTAGGAAAGAATATTTTGGAGTGACCGATCAATCCCTGTGAGGAGTTTGTATTGCCAGTTGGTAAATGAATCTTGGCATTTTGAATGGTGTTGCTTTCCAAAGGAACACAAGAGATTTTAATTGTGAATGTTGTGCCTAAGGTAAGGAACTGTGTGTAGTGTTTTACAAACACTGTGACTTAGCATTGAAGAGAATACGTGCTTGCGATTTGGGGGACTTGGCTTGGATATTTGGTACATGAGTTTCAATATTAGTGCATCTTAAGTTCCAACTTACATCCATAAACAATTGTGGAAAAAATATAACTCAGACAAGGAAATCCAAATGACCGCCAGATTTAAGTAAAAGGAAACCACCCAAACCATTAAAGGTATTCATCTGTTAAGCGTTTTTACTGGACGATTTTCGGATGATCCGATCGTGTTTCATACTACCGATTCCCATACCAATCACCCATGAGTGCCGATCACTGACGATCAACAATACAGACCACATACCGCTTGACTTCTTTTTATTCTCTTCAGTGAGCCTAGAAAACTCACCATACCCCATGAAGTGTTTATTCTTCTACTGACGTATTAAATGACTTGTGTTGAAGCATTTTAATGTGCTTCCCCCGCGAGGTGTTTTTTCGTGCATGTGTTGCAGGATGCAAACTTTACATCACTCTCACAACGTGTAAAAGTTCCACACGGCAGACGTTTGCCTGTGATTAGCCGCTACGTGCCTGTGCAGTGTAAAGGGAAGGGGGCGGGGACACAACACTGCACACAGGGTCTCTGCGGGCTGCGAAGTACACGTGATCGGTTTTTGTGATTGGAAATGAAAGGCATTGATCAGCATGCGAATGAAGGACTCGTGGCCTCGATCAGAACACTAGGTTTAAGAGCTGAACACAGAAACTAGACTACAAGACCTTTCTACTACTCGATCAGGGCTGAGAAGCGACACTTGGAAGTGTTTGCTGGCTTGTATGCCACTGAAGAACAGTTCATTTGTTTTGTGTACACTGGCAAGATGGCGTCTCTCGACTTATGGGCTCATTAGATTAAATAAATATTTGCTGGTTCGTATACGCTTGCCAACAGGGACTACGCAGCCTTTCACTTGATGTGTGCAGTGGGTAGCTCCTAGCCAGCCTTGATAGGATTAACATTCTCAGAAAGTGATATGAGCTTTTACAGATCGAATGTTGTATGTGCACATGCCATAGTGATATCTATTATTTATTGTTTATGCTGCTATGCATCAAAAGCCCCTGTAATAGGTTTTATGACACAGCAGGAAGCTTATGCATGTAACTATGGAGCTGTGTTGGTCATTTCGGAAGGTGAGGAATTGACCACACATGCAGGTTTGTCACAATCATGACAAGGTTAGGTGGATCATAGATTTTGGCAGAACATTCCTAGTCAAGCAACAGAAGTCACAGACTGTAATCAGCAATGCTGTCGTACACTCTACAGTCCTAGAACCATGGTTACAAAAGTAATATTTGGCTATTTAGTTTAATAGTCAGAAAAAGTTGAGACAGCACAGTATAAACACACAATCTTATTGTATTTCCTTTTATTTCATGGCAGACAATATGAACACAGGGTATTTAATGTGTTATCTGGTCAGTTTCATTTAATTTATTCTGCAACACAATCCAAAAAAAGTTGGCCCAGTAAAGCATGTACCACTTTGTAATGTTACCATTCCTACTCACAACACTTGAGACGTTTGTCCAAGGCTGTAGCCATGAAATGAACATTTTATTTTTGGCTAATATTGTATTGTAATGGCAGCCATAAGGGTTTAATTGAGTACAACCATAATCATACAAACAGAAACCTATACATTTTTATATATAAAACGAGGTCCAGATATTATATAGGCTTAGGAAAGTGTGTTTTTTATTTGCTCACAAGTACGCTTAGGTGGCACAATAGTGAACATGAGAAAAATAGTATGCCTCCAAAACTATTGAAACAGTTAGGGCAATCCTTTTATGTTTTGCTGTAGACTTAAAACCTTTGGGATTGACATTAAAAGATGAATATGAGACAAAAGATCAACATTTTTGCTTTGATTTCTATATCAGAAAATGGCACCTTTTTGTCTGAGCCCACCCATTTTTCATGTATGGGAACACGTGACTGTGACGTGTGATTTGTTGCCCAAGTGTGTCCTGTTATGTTGACTATTCAAACAATAAATAGCACTGAATATCTATGCTAAGTTTCAGATTTGGACTTTGCCTGTGCATTTGAAGTTAGAGGAGTAACCAAGAGTGAAAACCAGAGAGCTATATATGGGTGAAAAACAATATTGTGTCGCTGAGAGAAGATAGAAAATCAGAGCCATTGCGCACATATTGTCCACAGCCAGTGCAACCATTTGGATTGTCCTGGAGAAGAAAGTCATCACAGACACAGACCACAGACAACAACAACAGTTGATGACAGAAATGTTGTGCATGCTATAAAGAAATATCATAAAACAGATGTTTGTGACATCAAAAACAACCTACAGAGGGCAGGAGTGACGATATCTGTTTACCTACTTTTCACAGAATACTTTATGAACCAAAGTACAGAGGCCTCACCAGAAGATGCAAACCACTAATTAGTAAGAGGAATATAAAGACCAGGCTGGGATTTGCCAAGAAGTACAGAGACAAGAAATACTGGGACAAAAATGTACATTTACCAAAGTGATGCAAAGACTAAAGTTAGGAGAAAGAAAGGATCTGCTCATGATCCCAAACATACAAGCTCACAATGGTGATAATGCCATGGCTTGCATGGCTTCTTCTGTGAAGGACTCATTCATCTTCATGGCAGCAGTACAATGAATTGAGAAGACTAATGAAACTTTTGGTCTGTAAAATTCAGACTCCTTCTGAATCCTTTATATATGCATCAAGATAATGACCCTAAACACACTGCCAAAAGTACAAAGCAAATTCATTAGGGGCAAAAAGTGGAAGGTTTCGGACTGGGCTAGTCAATGTCCAGACTTAATCCCTACAGAGCATGCATTTTACATGCTAAAGATGGGAGGGAGGGAGTAACCACCTAAAACAATCACATAGTCATAGTCTTAATGCAGTTCTTACAAGCAAAGGATTTGCAACTAGTCTTATTCGGTTTAAACAATTTTGTTCCATGCATGTATTGTTCCAATACACAAGAAAATAGGTGGGTATTTTCTGGAAATAAAAGCTGTAATGTTGAGCTTTTTTTCTCATAAACACTGCCTCATCTCTTGTACTACTATATAATTTTATATTCTGACTAGTATTTATTTCTTCTACCGCTCTCATTTACTTTGCTTTTTTTTTTTAGGTTGCCTAACTGGTAACCTAACTCAATGAGACTTAATGAGAATGAAAGCTCACTTACGAAATGAATTTAGTTGCACTTTAATTAATCAAACATTAATAGTGTTATTTATCATAAGTTCCGCTGCAGAGGAATGTGCAATAGAGCATTTCCCCAAAATTTGTTGTAAAGATGTAAAGTGCTAGAATCTCAAGAAATCTTCCTAAAAGACCCAAATTGGTCAACATAATTTACATTAACCAGACTTGGCAACCATGAAACACTGACAGATCCTAATATTACTAAGGCTAATGAGTAGAATATGTTTATTTAGCAATATTGCTTTATTATATTGGAGGGGATATATGAAGTAATGAAGTGTTCAGATTAAATTTTCCCATACTTTCTGTAAACACCTTTGAGTAACACTACGTGTGCTGTTGTTGCCTTTTTTTGTTGTAAAACTGTCAACACATTCTCTATTGGGAACAGTCTCATAATATAATATAATATAATATAATATAATATAATATAATATAATATCATATAATATCATATAA
>JAUZST010008674.1:0-13436 GCA_034779995.1 Parotocinclus haroldoi
CTCTCTCTCTCTCTCTCTCTCTCTCTCTCTCTCTCTCTCTCTCTCTCTCTCTCTCTCTCTCTCTCTCTCTCTGTAGTGGGAGGAGCGCTGGTGGTGAGAGTAAGGAGCTAAGACATCGTGTGTATTTCTACCCTTTTTTCCATATTATTTCTTTATTATATCGTTATGGGCAGGTTGGTTTTCGATTCTATTGTGTAGACTCTTCAGCAGAATCGCCTTTATGGCATTAGTGCATTCCTGATCCCTCCGTGACCATGGAAGAATGTTTAATTGCTGTTAGCAAAGAGATCAGAGCGCAGAATATAAAATCTGCCTCCAGAATGAACAAAGCTATTGTGGTTTTTCTGTCAAATGTGGAAATGGTAAACGATCTGATTGAAAAAGGCATCGCTATAAAAGGCGATTTCTTATCTGTCTCGTCTTTTTCCAGTCCATCCGCACGAGTAGGTTTGTCCAGTGTCCCACCTGTGATGCCGAATGATCATCTTGAGAAAATGTTAGAGCGCTACGGTAAACTAATAGGGTTCATTAAAATGATCCCTCTCGGCTGTAAAAACCCGGAGTTGAAACACATTATGTCCTTTAGACCGCAGGCGTCCGTGATTTTAAACTCGCAGCATGACTCGCTAAATATTGCCGTAAACTTAACTGTAGATGGTAGGAACCGTACGATTTTTATCAGCTCTGAAACCATGCGATGCTTTAAATGTGGTGGATACGGTCACACCAGACAAGCCTGTCCGATAACTGAAACTCAGCAGAGCGACCCGGGGATGAACTCACTCTGTCTCGATTATAAGCATACAGACCCTCTGTACAGTCATGAGGCTTCTTGGGAATGTTGCAACAAGTTTTTCATACCTTAATTTGGGGATTCTCTAACATTTTTTTTAGGTCTCTCCAGAGATGCTAGATTGGGTTTAGGTCAGGGTTGTGGCTGGGCCAGTCAAGAATGGTCACAGAATTGTTCCAAAGCCACTCCCTTGTTATTTTAGCTCTGTGCTTAGGGTCAATGTCTTATTGGATGGTGAACCTTTGGCCCAGTCGGAGGTCCTGAGCACTCTGGAAGAGGTTTTCTTCCAGAATATGTCTGTATTTGGTCGCATTCATCTTTCCTTCAATTGCAACCAGTCATCCTTGTCCCTGCAGCTAAAAAAAAAACCCATAGCATGATGCTGCCACCACCATGTTTCACTGTTGGGATTGTATAGGGCAAGTGATAATTTACTGATAATTATGAATTAACTCCAAAAAGTTTAATCTTTGTCTCACCAGACCATAGACTCTTATTTCTCGTAGTCTAGGAGTCTTTCATGTATTTTTTGGCAAACTCTATGCAGGCTTAGTGAGGTCTTACACAGACAGGTGTGTGCCTTTTCTAATGAAGTCCAATCAGTTCAATTAAACACAGCTGGACTCCAATGAAGGAGTAGAACCATCTCAAGAAGGATAAGGAGAAATGGACAGCTTATGTGTGAAATATGAGTGGCACAGCAAAGGGTCTGAATCCTTATGACCATGTGATATTTCAGGTTTTTTAATACATTTTAAAAATTTTCTACATGGGATGCTGAGTGTACATTATTGACAAATAAAAAGAACTTTTATGATGTTATCAAATGGCTGCAATAAAACTGTGGACATTTTAAAGGGGTCTGAATACTTTCCCTACCCACTGTACACACACACACACACAGACACACACAGACACACACAGGTCTGCCATATGCTGCCACCTCTCAAAAATTCCTGCCCCCGCCTAGAAATTTCCCTAGATCTGCCCCTGGTGGGTTAAAACAAAAACGTACCTATTGTCCTAATTTGAATATAGCTCACATGTTTAATCTTTTGTTTATTTGATATTTGAATTGCACTTCTATCTATCAGATAAACTTTAGTATAAACCAAAGGCTGTAAGATTACTCGCATTAAATATGTTTAGAAACATTTTTTATCTATATTGGACATGAGTATGGGGCAGGGGGTTGAAAGTGACTGGAAATTCTGCCCTTATTTGTTTGGAAGCCGTTGTATTGTTTTCAAAATGTTAGGCTAAGACCAGGTGTCCAAACATCCTTTAAAGGTTATCAGGGGGTACAGGGGGTACCATGAACACATTGTCTGAAGCGCCTTGCTTATGTCGACAGGCAGCTAAACTCCTCTTCAATAACCACACTTTTAATAGATTCTAATATTCCTCTCTTTACTAACATTGAAGTAGGGTAAAACTAAGACAGAAATCAACATAATATGGTCACATTTAAGCTTCAGAAACAGAGTGCTGAAAATAACAGAGTCTGAAATAATTACTGAGTCTATTATACGCTGTAAACATTTTGTGTACAACAAAAAAAACAAATATCAACTGACTGTTTTGCTATCAGTAAAATAAAAAAAGCCAGAAATTAGTTTTATAATAGAATGAAGCAGATCTGAAGCAAACAATCCAGCCTGATATTCACATAGCTTCACACAATGCTTGACTATTTAATAAATCACGAATCGGAAGCAAACATTTACACACCGACGGTGCTATCTAAGGCCAAATATAGAAGATGTTTAAAGATGAAACCCTGCGATAACAACCATGCTTTTCTTAGCCTTTGCTCAAGCCACACTCATAATGATGACATCATAAACACAAGCCAATCACGTTACAAATTAACTATGTATAATAATCTGATTCGCCAGTAGGTGACACCATTACACAAGAACCGACCTTTATTTTCAAAACACATTGCTTATGGAACATCACAACTACTCTACCTCCAGATTCACCAGCCAAAAGGGAAGATACCAGATAAGGCGTCTTATCAATGCATGGTGCTCACACCAGATGCTGAGCATTTCATCAGCATCAGCATATTTCTTGTCAGTTTCGTTCTTATCGGTCATTTTTTATGAGGAAAGACAGAATGAATCATAAGAACAAAGTGTAGGCGATATTATGGATTTGAGAGTACCTGCTGAACATAGACTGGTGGGGGAAGGTATGAAACGTTGGCAAGGTCAGACAACAATTTAATTGAGTTCATTACAGGCTGACCCTGTAACTAACAGGGGTAGAAGTGGGACTGGGCAGTTTACACACTAAGGATCCAGTGAACTGAATACCGGCACAGAAACTGGGACGACTTTCCAGTTCTAACGAAAAATCTCCTCCTCCTTGGTTGTTGCCATGTTTGGGTTAGACAAAGAAAGTCAAACTTAGGGTCAGTAAGAAGATCCTGATTAAGGTGACCCTTGTTTGTGAGTGAGGGGATGTTGAGAAGACCGAAGTTGACAGTAGTGTTTGTAGTGCATTAAATCAGCCACTGTCAGTCATGATTGTTGAAATTCATATGTCAAAGTAAAAGACCGTGATACGTATCGAGTATTATTGCTTCAACGTTTTAGAAGAAAAGAGTATTTGATGTGTATTTATGTAAAATAAAGAACACTTTTCTATGCTGAAGTAAAAAAAAATGTTTATTTATTTTTCCTGTATTTGATCAGAAAAATCCAGTACTATAACAGTGAGAACTGTATATTATAATTATAGGCATATCCAATATTTAACAGTTTTCCTCTGTACATTTTTAGAACATGAACAATTAATGACGATTTTACGCCTGTTAAATGTTCAATGATAACATTGTAATAAGATTTAAATGACAGTAAAGTGTTTTTTTTATTATTTAAAAAAGTATCTTTTACAGACTCCTGTTGTAGACTGACTGAATAATTCTTTGAAATAACAGCTATACCTTCATTTAAAAGATGCCAACTTTCAAATTACAGTTCTGAAATGTGTTTATGCAGTATTTCCTCAATTGTATTCCATTAAGTATGATTTCTAAGATCGAAAACCTTTAATTATAAATGATTTTTCTATATTTAACCAGAAAAATCCAGTACTGTAACAGTGAGATCTCGTAGATGAACAGTATATCATAATAATTATAGGCATATCAGCCGCTATTAAACAGCTATCCTCTGGACATTTATAGGATAAGAACATTTATTGACGGTTTTATGTTTTGTTTTTAAAATTTAAATAGGCTTTATATTACAGTAAAGTTCTTTTCTTTAATTAAAATAGTTTGTATTTTCACAGTCATGTTTGTAGATTGACTAAATAATACTTTCGAATAACTTTCAAATTACAGTTCTTAAATGTATTTATGCAGTATTTCCTTAATGTTATTACATTTTATGAATGTTTTTTAAGGATGAAAACCTGTAATTTTACTACAACTAGGCTGTAAAATTACAAAGAATATATACAGTGAAAGACTGTAATATTAAAGTAATTAATTTTCAAATTAAATATAGTATTTCACCGTAATTTTATGGGAATTGTTTGGCAACTTTTGCTGCCAGACATTTTACCGTTTTTTAATGTTTTTTTTTCACAGTGTAGCCTTACTCCGGTTGGCAGCGCAACTTCCGTTTGGAACGCACCCCGAAACGGTTTTCTTCAGTGAGCTCACGCTGGTCCCCTGGCGTTTCGGATCTGCACTCGGTCCCTCCGTTTGGGACGCGGCCCGACGCTGCTTCTCCCAACGCTCTGCGCGCTATTGAGCTCACGCTCGCAATTATTATTTCTGTACTCTGGGGAGTCCTTTGCTCCACCTTTTTGGTTTTTCCCCTTTTATCTTAACGTAGTTCCTTCCCCTTTTCCCCCTGCTTTATTGGGTCCGAACTCCGTCTTGTAACACATCTAACCACATCGCCTACTCCAAATCACTCTTAGAATCATTTAGATGTCCATTGGCAAACTTCAGATGGGCCTGCAAATGTGCCTTCTTGAGCGGAGGAACCTTGCGTACACTGCAGGATTTTAAATTCATTACGTCTCCAACATTACCAATGTTTTTTGGAGACTGTGGTCCCAGCTGCCTTGAGATCATTAACCAGCTCCTTCCGTGTAGTTCTTGGCTGATTTTTAATCTTTCTCATGATCAATGAGACTCTACGGGGTGACATTTTGCATGGAGCTCCAGGCCTAGATCGATTGACAGTAATTTTGCACTTCTTCCACTTCCGAATAATTGCACCAACAGTTGTCACCTTCTCATCCAGCTTCTTACTTATGGCTTTGTAGCCCATTCCAGCCTTGTGTAGGTCAACAATTTTGTCCCTGACATCTTTAGACAGCTCTTTAGTCCTGCCCATGGTGAACATGTTGGAGTGTCACTGAATCTGTTGGCAGGTGGCCTTTTATACAGGTGACAGTTTGGGACAGGGGTATCTCATGCAAGTAACGACTTCATTGAGATTAGGGTGTATCAGAGGTCTGTGGTATCCAACATTAGTCATTGTTTTTAAGGGATACAATTATTATTTCCCTAAATGAAATGCAAATAATAATTTTCTATATTTTCTTTTTGATATTCCATCTCTCACTGTTAAAATAAATCTACCATAAAAATCAAAGACTGTTTAATTAATATTTGTCAATAAGTACAAACTTTAAAAATCAGTGGGAAATCAAATAGTTATTTCCTCCACTGTTAACAGTCTGAGCCCACTAGGTAAAAGCAGAGCCAGGGAAACAAACTAGTCCCAAGTTCATCAACACAAAAATTGGAGGAATTAAACTTGGCAGTTTGTCAGGGCACAACTACACTGTACTATGAAAAAGTCATAGGCCCCCATTAAATGAGACCTTATATAACATTTTCAACGTTTGGACTAAAACATTTCAAACTTGGATTTATCACTTCATATGAATCATTTCATTGATCTTCATTACAATTGTTAGATGCTTTAGCATTCTTATCCTTTTTACTTTGTTCCTGTTCCAAAAAAGTAGTTCCTTATATAAGACCATTCTTTATCAAGTCGTTTCAAACTCCAGATTTAGCTGCCAAATGCTGTAAAGGATCAAAAGTAAGGCAAGGTTACATTAAAACTTGGCACTGTAGCCTGTAGATTCTGTATATGGGCAATGTACATCAAGTGATTCATAAAAAAATAATATATCTAATTTAATTATGGCCTAAGACATTTGCACAGTAATGAATGTTTAGGTCAGTGACTTTCTTCAAAGTTGATAGCATATCACCTAGCAGAAATACAATTTAATATTTGAGCTAAGCCTGTTTCCTCAATGCAATAAAAAACACAATGCCACAGTGGTTGGAACTACTTCCTCTGAGATCCCAACCTGGAGTCTGCATGTCCTCTCCCTGCTTGTGTGGCTTTTCTCTGGATAAACACACACATGCTCATGTAAATATGTGTTTCCAAAGTGCCCTTAGTGTGTGAGAGTATGGGCCCTGTTTTGCCATAACTAGAAAATGCAGATAAGACAATGAATAAAACCTTAATTTAAATAAGTTGCATGATATTACATCAGAACTGCTAGTCATGAAGTTGCAACTGCAATATATTAAGTTAAGATTATAAGATATTAAGCCACAATTGCAACATACTGCACATTATTTTTTACCCAATGCTTTCATAATCAGACTTGCAATTATTAGATGAAAAGGTCAAATCAAGGTTCCTCAATTTAGTGCAAATTCTGTCAAATCTAATAGATTGTAGTACAATATGAAATGTTAGTACATATTGTACTATACATGGACAGCAGTAATTCACACCCCCCCAACAGGAAATGAATGAATTAAAAAACTTAAATGTATACAGGTTTTTCAAAAGAAGATATTTTTATTAGATTAGATATTTTTATTATTAGATGGTTGATATCTAAAATTTATATAATATTTATAAAAAATTGGCCTATTTTCAAGAAATTCATACTGTATACGGGATACTGGCACGGAAAACTGCAGGTCTAAAAAAAAAAATCAGCAATAGCTAGCCAACGTTAATTTTTGGGGACTAACGGTGTGCTAATCAACCTCCTTTATAAGCATGACCATACACCAGCACCAGGCCAGCACTAACCAACATAAAAGCATGCTTGTCCAGCTTATGACAGATCCCTCTGTTTCTGAAATGATGCATATTTTGCAGTATATGTAGTTAAGTCATACAGCGTACATATCTTAAATATGTTACGATAGGGCATCCCGGAGATCCCTAAGACCATTCCTGGTTTTGCCAAATCCTCAGGATCCCTATCGGGTTTTACGAGTCAGAGCCCAGAATGCAGTATCCATAGACAGACAACGAATAAGGGGGAAACTAAATAACATTTATTAAATAAAACAAAAATAAACCGGGCATTTAAACAATAAGTAAAAATAAGTCCACACGAGAGTCTGCAGGGGCCATTACACCAAAGGTCCAGAGTCCTGCAGTGGGGTCATAGGACCCACACCTGTATAGTTCAGGGGTCTGCGAACTGCCTGGGCACTGAAGGTCCACTGAGAGCCGAGGAGTCGAGGTCCATGGTGACAGGGTCTCACGGGTCCGCAAACGGCTGGAGTGACGAGGGTCCGACGAAGGCACAGGGGGTCATGGTACCGCCATAATGGCTCAGCGCCAAAGGGTTCATAAAACGGCTTTAATGCCAGCGCCTTCTGGAGCCGGGATACCGCGACCTAGCTCAAAGAACTAAAGAAAAAGGAAAATAAATAGACAAAAAGGGGGAGAAAGGAGAAGGATGGCTATCAGAGCCGAGGATCTAAAAACGCCCATTGCTGGCCGAAGATCCAGGGGCTGCCCTTCTCGGCCCAATATGGGGTCGGCTCCATTAGTGATCCTATGGCGGCATCTAGCGGCCAAGATCCGGAGCCGACCCCTCCAGGCACGGACCCAAACACGAGCCATTCGAGCTACGGGTCCGCGGTACAGCCCCTTCCAGCCTCGTGTCCTGGGCGCAATTAGTTTCCAGTGAAGACGAGCGGCGAGGTCCAAAAGGACTATACAAATTTACCAAAAAACAAAGCATGCACAAACAGAGGGAACACTCAAAATGTAAAGCAACACACAAGAGGACTAACGTAATGAGCCTGCGAACACACACGTGCGAGATCGGCTCATAAAACCAGACTAATTAACAGAAATGGAAAACCGGTGCATAACTGAAAAAAACTAACCAATGGATCGCCGCTGTAAATTAAAACAAATGCCATGAATGGCGCAGGGAGAAAACGGAAACACAACGCTAAGGGATTAAAGTAAAATAACTATAGTAAAATAACACTGCGACTAAGAACGAAACAGGCTCATAGAATAGAGTGTTCTGTCAGACACAGTCTCCCTCTGTAGTTCACGCTGCAGCACTTTTGGGCCTTGCTGTATTTGTGAGGTGATTGTTCTTTCCTACCCTTGTCCATCATTATCAATGTTCAATACCTATATGTTTCCACATTTGCTTCACACCTCACACATACCCTTGCTGGCCTCTCCTGGTTCTACTTTCACTTATGTCTACTAGTGGTTGTAGCATGCACTATTAGTGCCTATCCAGAAGCACTGGGTGCAAGGCAAGAGCAACTCTAGATAGGGCAGAAATGCATCATAGGGCATACCCACTCACACACTCTCACACTGAGAAACACCAGTTTTGAAAAGTCATATCTTTGGACTGTGGTAAGAAACCACTTTAGTAACTCTCAGACACCAAGAGAATGTACAAACTACACACAGATAGAGTCCAAGGTTTTGATTGAACTGGAGATGCTGCAGCTCTGAGGCAACCACACTAACTGCTGCAGCATTCTTGTTTATTTGTTTTGCACTTCGGGGCTTTGCTTATCAGATATCTTTCTCATTACATTTTTACTTTTTTTTCACTCACTCTGAAGAACAGTTTTTACCTGCAGGTTATATATAGAGTCAGTTTAGGGTAAAAAATATTGTGAGCTTGTGAAATGATGTTCACAAATATTTTCACAGTTTGCAGGTCTATATCACATTTTGTGTGCATGTGAAAAATTCCATGCACATATCTAAAGGTGTGAGCTTAAAAAAAAATCTGACAATTTCATGTGTAATGTGTAATAAATATATACAACTGCATAATGCTTAAAAAGAATTTGTTGCCGTAGAAATATTTTGTGTATGTGTAATTAAAATTTCAACATATTTTTTACGTATGTGAGATAAGGACACACATATTTCCTCCATTTACATGCAAACTTAAGTTGTAAGCTCACAAGCCATTAAACACAAGCATGCAATTTTGACCATTCTTATGCCGCACTAAATCATCATGCTGCCCAACCACTGGCCAATCAGCACTCTGGCCTCGCACTAGCCAATTAGCACGCTGCACACGCACTAGAAAATCATCAGTCTGCCCACCCACTAGCCAATTTACACACTGGCCATGCACTAGCCAATCAGCATGTTGTCCACCTACTAACCATTCAGCACGCTGCTCATGCACTAGCCAATCAGCACTCTGCTCGCGCACTAGTGATTCAGCATTCTGCCCACCCACTGTCCAATTAGCATACTGCCCATGCACTGACCAATCAGCACGCTAGTCAATCAAAGGTAAATTCAGCACATTCCGTTTACTTGAATCAAAATTGAGGATTATATTCTTTTATTTTAAAGCCCATGTTTGATGTTACACTGTCTACTAGTGTTATGGCTCTTTAGTAGTCCAAATGTAGTTTATTTGTAGCAATTATAAGTAAATGAAAATACCTGGACACAATGTGATTGGTATTTTGTGTGGGTCCTGTTTCGTAACTAGTATCCAATTAATAGCATGGGGTTATTGGTATTTCATGTCAGTAATGTTTTATACTTTTTTTATTGTGATTGTAGGCTTCCACTTATTATATTTTCTTTTTTTGATCCAGAAAGGATTTAAATTATGGCAAAACATGTATCCTGTGTATAGTTAAGGGATAATACAGTCAAGGTTCCTGCTATTATATGAGATTTTATACTGGTGTAATATGGTCGTATGATTAATGCCACTATTTCATGTTATAGCTTGAACTTTTATTGTATTATATGAAAATATAACACCGTTCCATTATCAGTCTTTTATTGTTAGATTTATAGAAGATAAACTGGATGAAAATCAAACATTGTAGGGTCAGAACTAACTACCTGTGGTGTACTTGCTATTTCAATGGTGCAGCTACCTGGACCTAGGTTGTTTTCAGTCAGTGGCTCACCCATGTATTTTTTTGCCAAGATAGTATTATCCCAGAAAATTTATTAAAAAAGAAAAACTGAAATAATACATGGTTAAGTATTCAGACTCTTTGCTCAGTATTTAGTAAAAGCACCCTTTTAAGCCAGTACAACCATGAATCTTCTTGGGAATGATGCAACACGTTTTTCACACCTTGATTTGGGGATTCTCTTCCATTCTTCCTTGCAGATCCAGTTCCAGGTTGGATGGTGAACGTTGGTAGACAGCCACTTTCAGGTGTTTCCATGCTCAATTGGGTTTAGATCAGGGTTCTGGCTGGCCCAGTCAAGAACGGTCACAGAGTTGTTCCGAAGCCACTCCTTTGTTATTTTAGCTGTGTGCTTAGGGTCATTGTCTTATTGGAAGGTGAACCTTCGGCCCAGTCTGAGGTCCTGAGCACTCTGGAAGAGGTTTTCTTGCAGGATATGTCTATACTTGGCCACATTCATCTTTCCTTCAGTTGCAACTAGTCGTCCTATTCCTGCAGCTACAAAACACCCCATAGCATAATGCTGCCACCACCATGTTTCACTGTTGGGATTGTATGGAGCAGGTGATGAGCAGTGTCTGGTTTTTTACACACATTCCTCTTAGAATTAACACCAAAAAGTTCAGTCTTCAGTCTCATCAGACCAGAGAATTTGATTTCTTGTCTTTCATGGAGGGCTGCAGTGCATCTCTGGAGCTCAGCCACAGTGATCTTTGGGTTCTTCTTTATCTCTCTCACCAATTCCCAATACTTTCAGTACCCACTGTATGCAAAATCACCTTGTGATATTTTTCATTTAATGTGATCTCATTATGATGTGATTTCATTATTTCATTGATCATTCAGATCACCTGTGATGGATAAGATGGAGAAGGAAAGTGGTCCACCAATCCTGTGTGGGAAAACCTCGAGAAGAGAGTTTCATTGAGTATTATGTAAAAACTGAATTATACTATAAATTTTTCCTTTTTTCAAACTTTTTAATTTTAAAAGTACAACAAAAAAGCTGTTCCAATATTTTTTTTTTTTTTTTTCAAAAATAGATAAACGGTTTGTGCTTTTTATTGGAAGGGCTTAAATGTTTGTTACTGTTTGTGTTTGTGATGTGTTATATTTATGGAGAACTTGCTCTTGGAGGATGTTTTGATACCATTCCTGTTGAGGTAGAATTTTGAGCGAACTCATGAAGAACAGTAAGCCCACACATAAATGATCTCAGGAAATGTCACTGTTGGCATGACACAGGATTTAGGATTCACCTTTATTTATTTTTTTCAGATGTCCCAAACATGACGGGGGCATTATCAGAGAAAATAACTTTAATCCACGCCTCTGTCATCCAATCCTTGTACTTCATTCAGAATGTCAGTCTGACCTTGATGTTTTTCCTATAGAGATGTGGCTTCTTTGCTGCCTTTCTTGACACCAAGCTATCCTCCAAAAGCCTTCATCTCACTGTATGCTATGTACTGTACAGTGTGTCCTTGCCTGTGAAACCCTTTTGATGCAATGCAATGATGACTGTTTCCTTGGGGGTAACCATGGTTAACAGTAGAAAGCTTCCAACGAGATCCGCACTGAAATTATCATTAAAATGTGTGCCATTTTCAAAACGTTTGGCCACGGCTGTATATTTGGGAGTACAGCAGGTTGTAAATGAACAGACTGTTGTGGAAAGAGAAAAGGGTGACAGGAGAGCAATGAATATATGATGTGGCTCTCAAGCACACATTATCCTGACAACTATTTTTGGTCACCGGCATGCCTGTACCTCTAAAATAGAATAGAATGCCTTTATTGTCACTATACACATGTACAATAAGATTAAAAGCCACTTCCTTCGCAGTGCAAACATATAATACAAAGTAAAATATAACAAAACATATATTAAACAGGTGCAGAAAAGATTTATGTTGTTATATACAGTTATTGCACAGTTTAATATTGCTAAACATATTGCATAGTAATAGAGGTTAGCAGCATTGTCAATACTATTAAATAAATATTGCACATTTAGTGGGTAGAAGTCCAGGGGGTTGGGAGGGTAGACTAGAAAATTAGTGCATGTGTGAGTTCAGAGTGGTAATGGCTTTCTGGGAAAAAAAATGTTCTTGAATCTGTTTGTCCTTGTTCTGATGTAGCGCTTCCCTGAGGGTAACAAGTCAAACAGTCAAACAAATCAAAGCCAGGGTGGGAGCTGTCCTTACTGATGTTTTTTACTCTGCTGAGACAACGTGATGTGTAGATGTCCATCAGGGAGGGGAGAGGGCAGCCAATTATCTGCTGTGCTGCCTTGACTACTCTCTGAAGCCTCTGCCATGGTTGTCTGCCATCTCTTCCTGTAGTTAAAAAAAAAACATATATTTTAGCTTGTTCTCGTAATTACACTAATCACTTTGTTAGGTACCTTGTTTCTACATTAATTGTCCATTTGATCAGTTACCCTTTGGGTGGTGGATCATTCTAAGCACAGCAGTGACACTGTCGGTGGTGTGTTTTGCTGGTGTGAATGGATCGGACACAATTGTGCATTTGGAGTTTTTAAACATCGTGTTCACTCCCTGTGCACTTAATGAGAATAATCTAACATATTGCTCATCCTTGTTGATGTAAAATCAGAAACTCATCTGTTGTTGTACAGTTTGTGTTAGTCATCCTCTAATCAGTGCTCACAGGACACTGTCTAAGGATGCTGGTGCCTGTAGATTTTTGCTAGGTGGACTATTTTTAGTTCAAGGATGAGATTAAAATGCTTAAAAACTCCAGTAGCACTTCTTTGCCTAACCCACTCATACCAGCACAACACATACCAGCACCACTATATCAGTGTCAGTGCAGTGCTGAGAATTATCTACCACCCAAATAGTACCTGATCTCTGTTGAGTAAAGGGGACAAACAAAGCACATGGAGACTATAGTCTATAACTGTATAACTAAAGTAGAGTGCATCACTATGGTAATTGGAATCGCTAAACTACTAAGACAATGAGAATGAAAGACAATGAAACAACTGTGTACCTAATAAAAGCAGCACTTTTATTGATGTGGTCATGATTTAATTTAACTATTTGAAATCTATCAGTATCCTTATTTGATTGTGTAGTTATATTTATTTACTTTTAGTTTTTTCTTTCTATGAGAAGTGTTTCTGTTTATCATTTTGATCATTTTATCTCTTCGTCATAAAGTACCCTGTGGCTCATTTCAGTGCAGTCATTGCTGCATCTTGTGGTTTTCTCACTTTAAAAAAATAAAAAAGCTTAACTACTTAACTAGTTTTACGTTCAATAGATTTTAAAAATGCTTTATGTTCACAATGCTTTAACTACTCTCTCTCTCTCTCTCTCTCTCTCTATCTCTCTCTCTCTCTCTCTCTCTCTCTCTCTCTCT
>JAUZST010008675.1:0-13436 GCA_034779995.1 Parotocinclus haroldoi
TATATATGTGTGTGCATTATTGTAACATGGTGCTGACCCTTTTTATGGCCCACAAGTTTCACTGTTGCATTGTGACTGGGTTGGGTGACCTTATATAAGGGAGGAAAGGGCTGATAGAGGTGATCAATCCCTTAGTGTTGAAAGTACATGTAAATATTGGGAGAATGAAGCAGCATTAAAAACAGAAAGTAAAAAACAGGTAAAGAAATAAAGAAGGAAGCGGGCAAAGGTAAGGAAAGTGAAGCGAGAATGTAGAAGAAGTAGAGGAGAATGATGTGGTAAAGGCGGGAGGGTGAAGCGGGTAGAGGGCAGGATAATGAAGGGGTAAAGGTGGGAGGGTGAAGCGGGTAGAGAGCAGGAGAATGAAGGGGTAAAGGTGGGAGGGTGAAGCGGGTAGAGGGCAGGAGAATGAAGGGGTAAAGGAGGGAGGGTGAAGCGGGTAGAGGGCAGGAGAATGAAGGGGTAGAGGTGGGAGGGTGAAGCGGGTAGAGGGCAGGAGAATGAAGGGGTAAAGGTGGGAGGGTGAAGTGGGTAGAGGGCAGGAGAATGAAGGTGTATGAGGATGAAGCGAGTGAAAAATGGGAAAACAATAAAAAATGCAAAGGGTAAAGAAGAGAAGAATGAAGTTATTAAACGTAAGAAGAGTGAAGCAGGTAAGAGTTAGCATTTTGAAGCGGGCAGAGGTTTGAAGATAGTTGAAGATAGTCAAAGAGAGTGAAGTGGGTGCCGAAGCTGAGAGCTGAGGGAGGGTGGGCACATGCCATCCTGATTCAGATTCCCGACCTCCTGCTTACAGTATACTTTACTACTGCTATAAGCACACACACAGTTACACACACTTCTACATACACAAACACACACTGCTACACACAGTTCTACATACACACACACACAAACACACACAGTTGCACACAAACACACTGCTACACACAAACACACTCTGTTACACACAAACACACACTGCTACACACACTGAGTGTGGGATCAATAGGGGTCCATTAGAGGGAGATGATAGATTTTAATAACATTTTTAAAAAACATTAAAATGTGATTATGTAGCTTTCAGATGCTTTTAGCTTTCTGCAGTGTGTGTGTGGGTGTGGGTGGGTGTGTGTATGTGTGTGTGTGTGTGTGTGTTTGGGATCTTTTCAGTACACACGCACTCCGAAGGGAACGTAACTGCTCTGTTCCCACGGAAACCACTGCCAAAGCAAATTGGGGAGAGGAAGTGGAACTCGATCGCTCTCTCAATGTGTGTGTGTGTGTGTTTAAGCTTTTTCTCAGATGTGCATTCACAGCGTACATAGGTTTTGTGTGTGCGTGTGCGTGCGTGCGTGTGCGTGTGTGTGTGTGTGTGTGTGTGTGTGTGTGTGGATAGTTTATGAACCCTCAGATCTTTGTGTCTGTATTAAACACAAACCTGTCACTGGTCTTACCATGCCCTCAGTGGGGTGTCTGTGTAGATGTGAGGTGCTAACCTCTGTGCCAGCCCCACACCCTTTAAGTGATGGAGCTTGGGTGTGACTTCCTTCACCATGCTTCACATTTTTTGTTTGTTTGGGCTTTTTTGCTCTTAGAAGTTTGAAGTTTGTTGTTGTTCAAAATGCTCTTTGCTCTTTCACGTTGAGGAATGTAAAAGGGAGTTGTTTGACCTCTGCATGACCTCATTATGTACCCTACTGAACCGATCACGGGCATGAATTACGGCTTAAGGGTTCCTAAATATTTCCAAACAAATTTAAACGGCGAAATTGTACATCAGTTACATCAAGTTTATAAGTCCTTCTAGAGGTGCCAATAATCTGTGTGTGTGTGTGTGTGTGTGTGTGTGTGTTTGAGACACTCATTTCTAGAAACGGGCGCTCTGTTTCGTGGAAGATGTCTCAGCAAACCTCATCCTTCTCAAAGCTAACCAAACTACACCCACAGCACAAACCCACACACACACACACACCTCAGCTTCCCCTACACACACACACACACACACTTTAGGTCTTTAGGTTAAAGTTTAGATCTGTGATGGCACTGCATCTGATACTAACCCTTAATTAAACCTCATTATTTCTCTTACTGATTCATTCCAGTAAGCAAGGTTGCCAGATTTACATATAATCAGCTCATATAATCTCATATATATCAGCTCATAACATCTCTGATATGGTACAGCTGTATTTAAAGTGTTCGCTAATCAGGGAGCTGGCAACCAAATGTTGGGGTGCTTCTCTGTTAGGACTCGTCTCACACCTGTTCTGGAGAAGAGATCAGAAGATGTTTGAGTGCCAGACTGTGGCTTTATCTCTGCATGTGTGTGTGTGCACGCATTTGAGAGCGAGACATTAAAAGCAGAGGCAGACACAAACGAATAACAGGAAGACCCACCCTTCCGTGCACCATCTCAAGGAGCTTCTGCACCAAAAGTTTTTTTGGTGGATTGATTATTTTGATTTAGTTACTGGATGATTGAGCATTAGGTTGAGGGTTCGAGTCCCAGCCCTTCCATGCTCACTAACCCTGAGATGATTGCACTGGACCGTGGGTGTGTGGGTTTTGTAGATTCTCTTCATGCCTAAGTACTCTCTGTGTGTCTCTGCAGATCCCCGACATTATTCCCATCAAGAAATTTAAACGTGAGGATTCCTGTCCCTCGCCGAACAAAGATAAGCAACATGATTGGCTGCGCACCCTCTCTGCCTCGGCCAATAAGGTGAGCCACTCAGCTTCGGTATGTACCAAATGATTATTATTTAAAATCTCTGAGTCAAAGAACCACCTTCACCACCAATCATAGAATCAATGAATTATAGAATCACTAAATCAAAGAATCAGTAAATTATAGAATCACTGAATCATAGAAATTTTGAGTCACTGAATCACTAAACCACAGATTCACCAAGTTTTTTTAAACAGAGTGAGACGGTGATTCTGAGTCACAAATTAAAGAATTAAAGAATCGATTGTGTGTTAGAGGAATAATTTTTGGGTACATGCCACGTCAGGGTGAGTGTGAGGGAGGTGGGTGATACGTTAGTGGGTGTTAGCATTAACGCTATGTTTCTAACATTTCAGGGTTTTAGCTGCGCCCAGCCACGTCAGAGAGCCTCAGCGTTCAGACCCTGGTCCCCAAACGTCAGCAGTAACGAGAAGGATGGTAAACCCGGCAGCACGCTACATGACAGTTTTTATAATTACAAAGCTCTGGAGAACGCTGTCGCTCCCAATGTGGCTCTGCCTCCGCTGCACAAGGTGGCACCGATGTCCTTCCTTAACACCTTCCACCGCCCTGACGAGCACCCAGAGGGACACGGTAGGAGCAGAAAGAGGAGGGCGACAGGCAATGCCCATCAAATAGACACCCCGTCCTCCAGAGCGGCCGCGCTGGAGCGAGACTCTGACGTAGAGGTCGAAGTCCGAGAAGAAGGTGAGCTGTAATTAACGATAGCTAACAAGATTTTTGATCTGTGAGGCTTGTGCTGATTATGTTTGCGTTTTCGCTTGCAGTCACGTCGTCCCTCTCCTCTCTCTCGTCTCCGTCCTTCACCTCCTCGAGCTCCGCCAAAGACCTCAGCTCTCCGGGGGCCACGGGGGGCGCCGAGGTCACGCCAGTCCCGACGGAAGGCTTGGTGGATTCAGAAGTGGAGTCTCTGAGGCTGGCGTTGGACGTGGGTTTGGAGTCGCGAGAGTCGAAGGAGAAATTCCTACAGGATATCGTAAAGATGAAGCTGAAGCAGGAGGAGAAGCTGGGGTCAGCCCTACAGGCCAAACGCTGCCTCCAACAGGTACAAACGCACCATCCCATCTGGTGGGATGCTTATATTGGTGAAAAGGTTCCAGTTCCATTTAAGTGGGGTTAAAGAGACTTGGATCAGAACCTGAATGTTGGTTTTTATGACTGCTTTTTATATTGTAGCACAGTTCTTCTGCTCCAGAGTCCAGTTTTGACGCTTCACACATGATGTGTGTGTCTGTTTGTAGGAGCTGGAGTTCCTGAGGGTGGTGAAGAAAGAGAAGCTTCGTGAGGCGAGTGAAGCAAAGCGAGCTCTGAGGAAGGAGATGGAGAAGCTTCGCTCTGAGCACGAGAGGAAACTGAAGGAGCTCAATGAGTCTCGGGCTCAGCTCACGCGGGAACTGGAACACCTCAAACATCTGTATAGCTGTGAGAACCAGAACCACAGCGATACCGCACGCATACGCTCCAAATACTCTGCTCAGGTTAGTTATATAAGTGATTATAATATTAAAGGAAAGGGATACGTTTATTAAAAAGGAGGCTCTAGTTCCCCTGTTTGGTCACCTCTAGCCTTGACAGAAGATCAGACGTAGATCTTAATGAAGGTGTACAGGTTCTGTATGGTATCCTGTTGAACCTGTAGATCCTGCACACTTACAAATAAATAAATGCCTGATTGGTGATTAATCTGGCAACCGGGCACCAAGGAAGTTTCCAGTATGGCCGAGACATTCCTGGTAAACCCTTACAGTTGGAGAGGCAACACAGGATGTTCTGCACATATCAGTGATCTGTTAGTGCCCCTTGTATCACAACTAGAGGTGACTGGTATATGGCTTCCCAGACTTGTGGTGGTGTGTTGCTCCACAATTGAAGCCTTCATCGGATTCCAAACAGAACCTGGATTTGTTGCTAAAGACGATAGGGTTCCAGTCTGGGGCAGCCCAGGTTTCTTGCTTACAGCTCCACTGCAAACGAAGCTGTGAATGGTGCTAAGCACCTGGAAATGGTCCGTGCAGAGACAGGGTGTGTACTGTAGTGTTTGAATGATGAATAACCATCTGTAGGAACTGCTCATACTTGTAGGTGGATTCAACGATCAAATCCTCTGTACTGGGGGGCACCTGGGCCCTGTTCACCATGTGTGTGCCCTGATAACACCATCACACCCAACACCTCCTAATAGCTAGGTCAGAACACCCCAGGTAGAAACGACCATCCTGCTTCTCTCAGTCCACTGATGCTCCCTCTCATGGTGTGTCCACTGGAAATGTATTTCTCACAAAGAGCTACAGTATCCAAAAGTAGCCTCTGAGCGCCTTTTTATAGGGCAGCACTATAGGGGAAACCTTTTTACACCTTCTGGTGGTAAGTCCCAGGACTGCATGCTGATGCTACATGTTTATCTCTAAGCAGATCGAAGAACTTCAGTTGAACCTCCAGCTGGCCGAGGCAGATCGTGAGCAACTCCGGTCTGAGCTCCAGCAGGAACGTGAAGCTCGTCAGCATCTGGAGAAGGTGGTTAAGGACCTCCAGAACCAACTGTGGCCCAAACGTGAGGAGGAACAACAGAAGGAACCGCTAGGAGAACCCGACAACTCCATCAACCCTGCTAAAGAGTCAAGCAATTAACACTCCAACCATCTGAACACACACACACACACACACACACACACACAAACTGAGGTGATGAACCTCATTCACTCCGTCAACATGGAGATCTGATCTGATGATTAAAGTTAATCTGTTCATCTGTGCGTCTGTGCGAAGAACTTAACAGAAGAGTTGTTATTATTCCTCATGTACCACATCCTTTTCTGATCACTGATCAATAATCATGTCACACACTTCATCTGATCACTGATCAATACGTTTATCAGTGATCAATAACAGTATTGTCTGATAATCAGAGCTCTGGTATTGATTAGATTCTTTTTTAATTAGTTACCTTAGAGAACTGCCCTGTGGGCATGGGGGGGGAGATTAAGTGGGCGTGGCTAATGTGTTACTGCAGCTCCTCCATTTCAGAGTAGCCTGTAGCATGACTCAGCAGTTTTCTGAGGCGATTGCTAACAACTCAGCTAAAGCAGCCTTTTGATTGATAATTAATTAGTAAATTATACAAATAAAAACTAAATCTGATGAGAATAACCGATCTGATCCGTATCAGTAAATACAAACAATTCTGTGTGGATTTTATTCCGCA
This sequence comes from Parotocinclus haroldoi, assembly GCA_034779995.1. Classification (NCBI taxonomy): domain Eukaryota; kingdom Metazoa; phylum Chordata; class Actinopteri; order Siluriformes; family Loricariidae; genus Parotocinclus; species Parotocinclus haroldoi. The sequence continues at coordinate 5,934 of JAUZST010008675.1, forward strand.
AGATATTTAAATAAGAACAAGCTCTGGGTGAGTTGTCTGATTCGATTGCTTACAGGTTAACAGTTGCTGTGTGTGCGTGCGTGTGTGTTACCGTGGTAACGTGCTGAGGCGGTAGATCTTTACCAGAGCTCTGCTATCTTCTTACCTCAAAGCTAAACGATCGCCTCAGGACCTTTTTTGAACTTTTTCGATCAGACTGAAAGCCGGAGGATTTTCACAGATCTGCGTTTTTTTTTCTTCACTGTCCTAAACGCAGTGTTACGAAACAAAACTTTTTTTCAAAATGAGCCTCAAAGAAAGGGAACCCGATCATCATCGTAAAGATAAACGCATTAACCGAGCGTCTTGGGGTTAAACCCCCGCGTGCGTGTCTTTAAAAGATGCGGCGCGTACGTTCGCGCTACGCTAACGGCTCCACTGTGCGTATCAATTAGCATCGCGCTAAATTTAGGGCTGTTCTAAGAGAATGTTCTTTAAATAAATTATATGTAAATACTGTAAGTCTTTTTTTATTATTACCTTACGATAACGAATTGCACTTTGTCATAACGTATAGCGCATATCCTTAGCCTCAGTTTAGCATCGTATAAACGTTAGCTCTCCTTTGTTGATTATGCAACCGCTAATGCAACGTAATCTGAAAATCCTGTAAATAAACGAATAAATAAATAGACAAATAAATAAAGATTGACGTTCCGCTACGTCTCTCACATGAAACGTTAACACGTTTAAACTCATTTGTTTCATCAGCTATTGGACATCGGCGCATTTACGAATCATCTGTTATGCACACGTTGTCCTGTAGGAGGCACTGTGTTTACATGGAATCTATGAAATTCTAAGCAAGATGTTATAGCTAACAGCGGCTACTATAGTTTTTACAGATTATATTTACACCCACGTAAATTTAGAAGCGCTCAGCCAATCGAAACCGGAGATGAAAAGTGAGCGTGGCTAAGCCGTGTCTGAAAGCTGATGGAATGAATCTGCTGTACGAGTTTGATTTTCTGCTCTTATTGCTGTTTGTCATTTATTCTTTTATTTTTTAAATGACAAGCTTTATAAAATGAATCTTTTTTATCTTTTTAATGCATGAAAAGATTCTGATCTTTATCAGGCAACACCACGTTTATTGTATTATTATTTTATTATAGTGTCATGTGAAACTGCAAAATGGAAATCACGCATTTTTAAAAAAGTGCCTGAGTATGTGTGTGTGCGTGTGTGTGTGATTGAGTGTGATTGAACAGACTGAAGCCGACAGTATTGTTTTCATTTTTATTCTTGTTTTTTTAAAAATAAATGTATTAAATCTGCATCCTAAACACGTTAATACAAAAGACGTTATTAAATATTACGCTTCTTTCTAATATCGTTATTAAAACTCGTTCTAATATCAGACGTTTCCCCTTTTCTAACAAAAAAAGGCATTTTAGTGACTGTAGAATGGTTTGTAAAAATAAATAAAAACGTAACACAGCTTTTTAAATTGTGTACATTTTAGCAATTTGGTGCAGCTTCTTGTATAGTTTTTATTTTTTACTCTGATTGATGTGTGTTTTGTTTTTGTTTTTTAAAGGGAGAAATTGTTGCTAAAGTGTATTTTATAAACCAGAGCCATTTTGTTGTTGTTTTTTTTGTTTGTTTTGGTAACAGCAATAACGGGATGTTGAGTGTAAGAATTACAGACGAGTGTAAATATGTTTTTATATTTTAGAAGGTATCATAAATAAACATAAAGCTCTTCTTTTTTTATTCGATAGATTTTGTTTTTTCAAAACGTACGTGAGATTTCGCCGTGACGTCGCCCATTGTTTGTGTATTAGTTTTAGTACATGTTTATTTTTATAAACACTTAATTACAGTAATAATTGTTTGTTTGTGTGTTTGTTGTTGCTGTTCCCTAAGCAGGCGTGTCGATACATGTTTGTCAAAATAATCACCTGATCAGGTTTATATTAACAATAAAATACTTTTCCTTTTACTTTAAGGTATTGTGCATGAGGTATCATGTGACTGATTATCGACACACCCCTGACTCCGCCTCCTCTCAGCCCTTCACTGCTGCTAAAATGAAATCTGAAATCTTTTTTTATGTAACAGCTTCACACTTGTCTTTTTTCTTTTGTTTTATTGAAGCCGCAGCTCGTGTACGACGTTGAATCATATCAGATCTCTTTGTTTTTGTTGTTTTGTTTTGATTTGATTTCAGAATGTAAGATACGCGACTGATCGATCTTATCGTGAGATGCGAATGAGTGTACAGTGTATAGATGCATTAATCACAAATAAAACTGTACAAAACAAATTTTACTCCTGCTCCTTTCTTCTTTTATTTTCATTGTAAAGCCCCGACGGTTCGTATACCACCTCTGGCAAGATGATCATAATCACAGCTTAATGGCGGGAGGAGCTGCAGATGATCAGGAACCAGTCCTGAGGAGGTGAGCCTTGAACCCTGGCTGCTTTCTTAAGACTTTTTTTTTGTTAAGAATTCTTAAAATTTCTTAATGTTTGTCTTAAAATCGATCACATTATGTCTTTAGAAAAGCCTCCGGAAATCCAACTCCAGAGCTCCGAATTTGGTCTGATTTGGGGTTTTTTTCCTCGTTACTAGTAATTTCTAGATAATAAAAAATATTTTGTCTTTTCATTTTTCATGACAGCATTTGTCTGCGCTAAGTCTAGTTCATTGAAACGTATTAAATTAACCCAATACTTATTTATAAATTAATGTGAATTTGATCTTTCTATCACTTCTATTATCACCTTTATTAAAAAAATATATAAATTATTACAATTACAGTATAAAAAAGCAATTTTCCTCACAGAAAATTGTCACCACAAGGTAACAAATGTCTGATCTTTCTTCCCTTGTGGGGACATATGCTAATATTGACTAAATATTAAATAGAATTTTTGGGGAAAAAAGGTTATTTTTATCACTGTGGCGACTTTTAATTGAAATATCGTTGTAACTCGTTCATTTTAAACCTTAAACTTTTTTTTATTAAAGAAAAGACAGTTTTATATAGTTATGATTTTCCATCTTATTGTTCTAAAGTTCTTACGTTTCTACTGTTCTTAAGTTATAATGTTCTAGATTTATGTTTTAAAGTGCTAATGTTTTTAATTGATAGTTTTCTTAAGTTCTGTTTCTATGTTCTTAATTCATAATGTAATTCATAAAGTTCTTAAGTTCTAATTTCCCCGCAAAGTCCCCACAAGGTAACAAATGTCTGATCTTTTTTCCTTTTTTCCATTTTCTAAAATTGACTAAATATTAAATACAATTTTTGGGGAAAATGGTTATTTTTGTCACTGTGGCAACTTTCTATTGAAATATTACTTAATATTAATATTGCTTAAACTTTTATTTATTAACAAAAAGACTTGTGATTTTCCATCTTAATCATTTAATCTGAATTAAAATCTTTCACAAACACAAATTTGTACTCAATCTTGACCTCAGATTATGCATACGCGTGTGTGTGTGTGTGTGTGTGTGTGTGTGTGTGTGTGTGTGTGATGGTTGTTGTGACTCTGGAAATTATTTAATTTGGAAAGTGATAGCTGAGTAATTAATTGCACACCGACCTATGGGAAAACACACACACACACACACACAAACTAACCTCAGTCAGTGTGTGTGTGTTTGTGTGTGTCAGTGAGATCCCATAGGTACTTATTATTTGTGTGTGTGTGTGTGTGTGTGTGTGTGTGTGTGTGTGTGAGTGTGCGCAACTTTAAGGGAGATAATAGAAATAAAGAAAGAGAAACACTAATAGAGGTTTAGGATGTCCTGCATATATCACTGAGTTGTTAGTGTCCCTTCTATCACTACTGACTGTCACCAGCAGTACTCCATACTCGAACCCGACCATCATCGGTTCCCAAACAGAACCTGGATTCATCACTAAGGACAATACGGTTCCTAGCTCATGATGGTTTCTTATTTAATTTATATCTGCGTGTATGTGTGTGTGTCTGTGTGTGTTACTTCATTATCTCGTTACCTAATTAAGATAATGCTGGTTGGACCCCTGAGAGTTCTTCCTGTGTTTTTGAGGTGAGAAATGTTTCATAACTCTCGAAAATGTATAAATAAACGTTACGGTTTATTTTATTCATTGGTTTTATGTATAATTGGTTATTATTTATTATTTTTATAATTTAATAAGTTCATAGATTTTTTTTAAAGCTTTTAACACAGAAAGAGAGACAGAGAAAGAGACAGAGAAACAGATTACACAGAGAGAGACAGACAGAGAGAGAGAAAGAGACAGAAAGACAGAGAGAGACAGAGAGAGAGAAAGAGACAGAAAGACAGAGACAGCAGCTTCATCCTGTTTGTGAGAAAGGAATGTAAATATTTATAATCAGACAGACATTATTATGTCTAACTCAGCTAAACAGTTCCAGTCATTATACTTATACTGATACCTCATACTAAGGACTGGAAGTGGTACTGGAACATCTTAGTATAAGGATTGGAACTGGCACTGGAACAGCTTAGAATGAGTACTGGAACTGGTACTGATACTAAGGTGTTGTGGTACCAGTTCCAGTTCTAATATTAAGCTGTTTTGTATGTTTAATAATGCTGACAAAAATTAAGTAGAAATGTTTTATTTGTATTTATTTTATTATAAAATAAATAATTAAAAAGTTCCAGTCCTTTAGTCGGACAGGAAGATGTGGAGGATGATGGAGATTGTGAAGACGATGATGATGATGATGATGATGATGATGAAGATGATGATGATGATGATGACAGCTCTCTATAATACACATGATCACAGCTTGGTGATTTTGGGTGATTCATTTCCTCCTCCGTCTCCTCCCTCCGGTTGGTGTGTGGGCTTCTGACTCAGAACCCAGAAGCAAGGCAACATAGCAACCGTATCCCAGCAACCGCCTCTATCGCCAAACAAACTCCATCACTAGTGAGAGAGAGAAGGCTTTTATGTTTTATCCTAATCCTAAAAATTCAAAACCAAAGTTTGAATTCTGAGGAGTGTGACCATACAAAACCTAATGCTACCCCCGCCATGCTTTACAGTACCGTACAGTACAGTACCTATGGTTTACTGTAGGTGCATTTGCTGTGGTTTCGACTTGTGTTTGTTGTTATTTATAAATACCTTTTGCACGAATAAGTCTACATTCCACTGCCTGGCTCAGAAATTCCTCACTTGCCTTTTTGCAGATGTTCATCCCATTTCTCCATCATATCTGGAGTTCTTGTGAGCTTTCAAACTTCTGTAGACTCCAAAGCTTCAGGTTTTGTGTGAGAATCACTCAGTGATGCACAACAGTGGGAGCAGCAAGGGGTGTAGGGATGTGGGAGGATGAAATCTGGCAACCCTGATACAGTTCAGAAAGTGTACACACAGAACCAAATCACGACAGCACTGTGAGTCACTGGTACACCAACGTACTCCTGCTCAGTTCTTCTGTAGCACACATTCAATGTTCTCACTGGCTTCTGCATTCAGTCCAAACATATGACATGATATAAATAAGAAAATAATCATAATCTGTCTGAGGGAGGGGAGGTCAGTCAGATGATCATGGACCAAATTATCAATTATCATCTCATCCAGGGCTTACTTATGTGGAACAGTTCCCATTATCCTCAGTAGAAAAAGGGTTTTGGAGTGTGGACCCAGATCTAAAGTTCTAATGTTCTAAAATTCTAATGTTCTAAAATTCTAATAATCTTACGTTATAATGTTCTAAAGTTCTAATGTTCTTAATTTCTAAAGTTCTTAGGTTCTAATGTTCTCAAGTTATAATGTTCTAAAGTTATAAATTTCTTAATGTCTAAGATTCTTTGTTTTTACTGTTCTTAAGTTATAATATTCTAAAATTATAACATTCGAATGTTTCTTAAGTTGTAATATTCTTATTTTGTACTATTCTTAAGTTCTAATGTTTTAATATTCTTAAGTTCTAATGTTTTACCATTTTGATGTTCTGAGATCTAAGATCAAATGTTCCAGTGTTGAATTGTTCAGATTTTCTCATTGTTTAAATGTCCAATATTCCAATGTTTGAAAGTTTTGATATGATAATGTTCTAATGTTCTGAGGTTCTAGTGTTCAAATGTTCTATTCATGTTGAAATGTTCTGATTTTGATTTTAACTGAATTTTCAACATTTAAATGTTTTGATATTACATAGTACATGAACATTACATGTTCAAATGTTCTGTTGTTTAGATGTTCTGCTGCTAAATTGTTCAAATGTTTGATGTAATCATTGTTTGGATTTCAAATGTTCTAATATTCTGTCGTTTCGTTTTTGTTCTTGTTTTGAGCTTCCATAGTTCTGTTTTTCTGATATTCTAGTGTTCTAATGTTCTAATGAATTACAATAATGAGCTTTAACCAAAAACCCAGACCAGACCAATCCCTCTCTTTATTTGGTTCCTGGTCTAGAACTTGTCCTGTTTTGAAGTGTGTGTAGGGGACTTTGCTGTGGATGGAATGTTCTGTCGTTCTAATGTCCTGAGGTTCAAATGTTTCTAAGTGATGTTCCAAGTTTAATGTTCAGATGTTTTATGTTCTAATGCTCAGTGCTCTGTTGTTGCAATATTCTATGCACTTTCATAGTGGTTCCGTTTTCTCAGAAGTTTTCTTACCTTATTCATATATCGCATCTGGCAAGGTAAGGTTTATCTGTTTGTCAGTTTTAGGAGGGGTAGTAAGGAGACCTACCTTGGGCAGGGTGCCTTTGCAGGTCGTAGGGTGATTGAGGGCACTGCCAGTCAGTTTGGCTCTTGTTGGTACTTGGTTCTCCACGTTCTGTTTGGGCTCAGCTCAGGTCAATCACTGTGGATTTAATATTAATCCTGTAACAAGGACTTTAATTCAGACTGTAATCACAAGTGAAAACATGAATCTGCTTCTCTTGCGCACACACACACACACACACACACACACACACACACACACACACACACACACACACACTGCTCTGTATGCTGTAATCAGCTCTTCTCTTTCTGAAACAACGGAACATCTGTTTGGAGCCAAGCCCAAAAAATCCTGAAAAAAAAAATCCTGAAATGTCTTCCTGTCCAAATCCTCTAACTCCTTTAACTCTTTCCTCTCTCCATGTTTTCCTAAGCACTAAGGTTTTGGTACCCGCCCTGTTATATGCCCTGCCTTGCCCTGCCTTACCAAGCTCCTCCCTCATGGTATAACCATGCTACACCTGTCAACCCTTAAACGTGAGAGATCAGAGTAACTGAACATTTCCTCCTGCAGGGTCCAGAGAATACACACACACACGTACACACACTGACTGAGTGGAGGCTGAAGGTTTGATGGAATGTTAACACAATCCAGATGATGGAAGTTTGTGGGACACACACACACTCTGCATGGTGAGCTGTATGTAGGTGTGTAAGTAAATCCAGACTGTTTGTGTGTGTGTGTGTGTGTGTGTGTGTGTGTGTGTGTGTGTGTGTGTGTGTGTGTGTGTGTGTGTGTGTGT
>JAUZST010008676.1:0-13435 GCA_034779995.1 Parotocinclus haroldoi
CTGTGTGAATGGAAATGGTTTTGAGGTTTATGTGAGCATTATTAGGAGTTTGGATATGTGAGCTGTTTAAATCCACATTGATAGACACCCATTTCCGTTATTTATCATAATAATACTCTGATTCATACTAAAAATAAAAGCAAGCAAGCAAAAGTTCCTGTGTAACCCAGAGCAGGAATAAAACAGAAGAATTTACATGTATATGAAAGTATGAAAGCTCTGGTTGTTAACACCAAATACCACAGCCAGTATCGAATAATTAAATCCCCCTAAAGTTCATCACAATACAAAAACATTCAGCTCTACGTCCTCACTTTTCTCTCTCCGTCTCCTTTAGTCTCTTTTTGTGTTTAAATCCAAAGTCAGATTGATTCCTGGAACGCTTTTTTTACATTTAAATGTTGTCTCAGAGCAGCATTATAAGCTTCCAGCCCTACAGCGCCGAGTGAGAACATTTAGGGTAACAGTGGAAAGGAAAAAACTTTCTAAACGTTATAAGAAAGAAACCATGCAAGGACTGCGGACTCAAACAAGGAACAGATCTATTTAAAAGTGTAAAATATCATTAATAAAATAAAATATAAGAATATGGAAAGACTATAATACATTCAAGAGAATATACTGTTTAAAAATCGGAATAAGCTATAAATAAAATAAAACAAACGAGAATATAAAACTACGGAATAAAAAATGTCGTCTGTAATAAATAAAATACTATAGAATAGATAATATAATAAATCATATGAAAATTAATAAAGAAATTAAAGAACATTCCAAACAAAGTATAATAAAATAAAAATAAGCTATAAAACTGTAAAACGAAAGAATATACTATTCAATAAATAAAATAATACATATTACAAAATAGGCAATATCAATGAATCAGATGTGATTAATAAAGCAATAAACTTTATAAAAAAAGAGAATTTAAATAAACAAAATATAATAGTGAAAAAATAATAAATCAATTAAAGAGAATACCATTTTATGAATTCCAAAATAAAGTATAAATAAAATATAAAAGGCGCTATAAAACTGTAAAATGAAAGAATATATTATAGAATAAATAAAATTATATATATATATATATATATATATATACTATAAATGAATAAAATGTGCTAAATAAAATAATACACATAAAATACAGTATATAAATAAATACACTAGAATAAATAAAATATTATAAATTTCGTATACTAAGTACAATACATAAAATGAAAAAAAATCAATAAATGTATATCATTTTTGTGTGTAAATATGTACAGTAAACAGTAGATACAAAGAGAATACGACGTTAAAAAGAATGTAATAAAGTACAGAATATAAAACTGTAGTATGTAAGAACAGAACAACGAATATATAAGAAATAAAATGATAAAAGAACATGAGGGATTACTTTAGTAACGTTTTTTGTGTATTTTCTGCGCCAGTTTTAGAACCTATTGGGAAGAAACCGAATGTTTCTGCCGGCCGGCAGAGTTTGAGAACCGTACCAGATAATCCCCTCCTGTTTTTCATACCTGCTCGTTTGGAGGGTTTTTGCTAAAATGTGTCATATTTACATTTTGTTCCATTAAGATTTTCATTTAGAAAATCACAGGTACCCAAACGTTTGCATAATACTGTACCTCAGGGAAAATAACCTATGGTAATATTTTTTTCCCCCTGACAGAACGTATCATGAGGTTGAATGAAGGGATTCAGTTCATTCAGAGCAGAGTGCGATGAGGTTCATGGACGTCCCAGAGAGTTTCAGTACCTGTAGTAAAGTTTCAGAGTGCATCATGCAACCGCAAAAGCCGTTGAGTACAGTATGCAAAACATGACATTTCCTCTAAAATGTTTAAGGGGTAGGGGTACGGACTGCAAAATCAATGGACCATTCAAACCAGGAAACAGGTCTCCATCTACAAGAACTTTAATGTGCATCTCACTTCTAGAGAAGTTTCTCAAGTGAACGTACCGAGGCAGATTCTGAAACTGGGCGCAGTGGGTATGAAATCTTTTGGTAAAAGCCCGTTTTTTGGGTGCTTTACGATCGAGATGAGAAGCTGAAGTCTTATTAAGGTGAAGGAGCTTCATCATTAGACCTGTTACACTCATAACCACTTTGACTAAACTGCATAAAAAGTGACTCATATTTACACTCATCACACTGCATTTTCCACAGCGTGCACACAGCTGCCCACAAGCTAGTCACCCTTACATGGAATGCTTCAACCCCCCCCCCCCACCCCCACCCAATACTACCCCCTCCAAAAAAACTGCCCCCTTCAATCTATGGTCTAAAAACGGCATATTGTTCCTACTAAATGATCTCCGGTTTCTCTCTAATCTCTGTTTCCTTCGTTTCTTATTACTTTCCCATTAATAGTTAGGTTGAACTCTTGATAAATATCGACAGGTAAGTCTATAGTTTAGTTTAGTCTATAAATGGATGACTTGGAAATCAAACCAAAGAGCAGGTTACTTACATTTCCATCACTTTCATTTCACTCTAAGGTAAACCTATGATATTTTATGTTCTTTCTGGTTAAATTCATTAAATTTATTAATTAACATACGTTTCCCAGGCGGGTGATAATAATAGTTATTTGGTGCAAAAGGAGCATCCAGGAAAGGCTGAGCGTTTGAGGAGTAAAGATGATCGGAGGAACTCCCTCCGGTTTATCGCCATATGTTTATAAACGATGTTCCTCAGAGAATGATGGGAAGGGGTTTACTGTAGATGTTTCTGTCTCTACAGACCGTAATATCATTAAACCCTTCCGAATCGGGAGGAATTTCAGTCCTAAAAACTGAACTGAACAAGGGTGATCTCTCTCCCCTCCCTCAGAATCATATCTGATAGGAGCACGTGGGTGAGGGATTAGTTTATCCAAGCTTTATCAAGCTCTACAACACAGAGTTACATTCACAAATACCGCTTATAACTTTACTGTACCAAAAACAAGCCTCCTGTTATAACCACGCCCACAAGCTCCGCCCACTCCTCTGGGTTTGGACGAATCCTACAAAATAGGATTACAGGACTTTTTTGGACCAAAGATAAAAAAAGGAGCATCCAGACCATTATGAGGAACGAGTCCAAAAGCCAGGCTCTATCATGGTCCGGGGTCGGGTCCGGACCCTTGGTAAAGGTCATTTCCTCTTCTGTGATGCAGCATTAATGCAGAAAAGTACCCCGAGATTTTAGAGTGACATAAACCGGCTTTAAGACGACCTCTTTACCAGGGAAAATCCCCTTTTTTTTTAGGAAGTTTGTTTGTCGACACGCTGGAGTTCCTGTGATCATCTTTACTCCTGAAGGACTGAAATCATGATTAGAATCATATCATCATTTAGTTTTTACCTCGTTACTCGACCTAAATTGGCCTTGTTGCAAATGTTGTGTGACTAAATAAAAACAGAGGAAATATAAGGAAGGATTGCACAGGGGTAAAATGGTAACCACGACGACGATGATCAAAGGCTTCGACTGTTATCAAGCTACTCAAGGTTCAAATAAATCCAGCCACACCCCGAAGATAAACTTAGGGGTTCCTTTGGGTTATTTTATAGCTAGGAAACTTTCGTGCTATGGTCACCGTGACTGTTGTCTCTGAAGACTAATTTCCTGTGAACTTGAGCGTCACCACATCCATCTTCTCATCATCTCCCCTGCTGCCTCAGCACAGGTGTAAACTCTGGTGATAAGGGAGAGGAAAGCAGTTGTATCAGATTTCTTAACTTTTTTTTACGGTGTATTGGTTCTTCTGAGAAATCCACCTGCTGAAATCAAGGCCCCGAATTGATCTTACACTCTTTATTCATTGATATAACATTGATTCTTCCCTCAGGCTTCCCTTTTGGAGGATAAAAACAGCTCATGGTCTTATAAAACTATAAATTGTTTTCACTTCGGTAGTTGTGAGGTTCCTCTGAATCTTTATTAAAGCGTTCTGATCTATGCTGTAATCAGATCTTCCATATGGTGGTAAATCGATACCACAAAAAAGTAAGGTGGTCCGAACTCGTTACCAACAAAGCTGTAGCTGAACCTTCTGAACCTTTCAGTTTTTACAAAGTCATTTTTGGACACTGAGAAATTTGGAGAGCAGCCCGAGTCTCCTAAACCACCGTCTAAAACCTTAAACGTTTAAGGGCTTTATCTCATAAATTCCTGTTATTGGTTTCAGGCTACAAGTACATAAATATATATGAAGTTAAATGACTAAGAGAGTTCTTTTATCCTCCAAAAAAAAAAAAATGGAGCTAATATCTCAAATTGATCTGAATTTATTCAAGATAAAACAAGATTTTTTTCCCCAGACTTAACAAAAACCCTACAATTAAAAATATATAATAAAAATATAAAAGAAAAATATATTTCATAAAACTTATATACCATTTAAAATACTGTCTAGAGGGTTATGAATAAAAATAACATCAACAATATATATGACAAGTATAATAGTAATAATAAAAATAATAATAATTAAGGATTATTAATTTTATTATTGATAATAATCATATTTATTTGATGCTAATAGTAGATTATTTATTTTACTACTGCTAATAACAACAGTAATAACAAAAATAAAAGCAAAAATGATAATAAAATAATAATGATAATATATATAAATAATAATTATGCTTGATAATAATAATAATAAAATAATTTTATTAGAATTATTATTATTATTTAAACCATACTAATTTAAATAATAATAATATAAACCAGAACCATTTATACAAATAGCAATAATAACAATAATAATAATAATAATAATAACAATAATAATAACAATAATAAAAGCAATAATAGTAATAATAATAACAATAATAATAACAATAATAAAAGCAATAATGATAATAAAATAATAATTATATTTGTAAATAATAATTATGAAAATAACAATAATAATAAAATAAATAATAATAATAAAAATTATTGTTATTATTATTATTATTATTATTATTATTATTATTATTATTTAAACCATACTAATTAAAATCATAATAATATAAACCAGAACCGTTTATACAAATAGCAATAGTAATAATAATAATAATAACAATAATAAAAGCAATAATGATAATAAAATAATAATGACAATATTTCTAAATAATAATTATGCAAATTTTATATATATATATATATTATTATTATTATTTAAACCATACCAATTAGCATAATAATAATAATAATATAAACCAGTACCATTTATAGAAATAGCAATAATAATTATAATAACAATAAAAATAATCAAATGAAAACACATAAAGAAGCCCTGGTGTGTGTATCTAAGCTACAGAGAGATTTTTTTGACCCCACATCAGATTAATGTGTTAATGTAGATCTAACATCTGTTATAAATGCCATATTGACAGTCTTCATTAAATAATCCTGTATTTACACTTTTCGCGACCTTTCTAATCTAAAACTCCTTAGATCAGGCACCGAGGTGGGCATTTGGCCCCTCTGAATGGTGGGCAGTGTCCCTGTTATCCCCGTTAGAAGGTAGTCGCACCTTGAGTAGTGGCTATGGGTGTAAGGGCTGAGCTGACAGGCAGGGGGATTCCTGCTGTCTGTGTGAGGGCTGATCTGTGATCTGTCTCTCCATTTTCCCTTTATTGATTAGTTTCCATTTTTTGACATTTACAACTTTGGATGTATCTGAATGTGGGTGGGAAACTGATACAGACACAACGAGAGGGGCTGTTGGCGTAGGAACAAAAACAGAAATCTAAAGATCTCATTTGCTATTTGCATAACAGCTTTTATTCAGACGCTGGAAATGTTGGAGTATGTCTGCAGCTTCGGGTAAAACCTAGCACAGAAATCACACACAGGTAGTGTAAAGTATTAAGAAATACTTAAATATAATGCACACTACTTCCTCCATTATTATTTACCAGTTAGTTTAGCACATGCTATGAAAAAGAGGGTGCATATACTTTTGCACCAGATAACATAAACATACAAATAATGGAACAAAGTGTTTTTTTTTATGCCCCTGGAGCCCCACTGGGTTTATTTCTTATTACCTCTCCTTTCATCTCTCCACACCCAGGGCCCTCATAAAGTTTATTAAAATAAGATTATATATATAATATATAATAATAATACGTTTATACACAACCATTTACTGCAACAATAGTGTTAATAATGCATAGAAAAATATGTTAACAAACACACAAAGGGCACTTTTATTTTTTAAAAGGATTTAAAACAAGAATATGTTTCACTCAATTTATGTAGGATGAAACGTGATAAAAAATACATAAATGAACATTGGAAATAAAATAATTAATGTGTGGGTGTGTGTGTGTGTGTGTGTGTGTGTGTGTGAGAACGCGGATAAAAAATAGCATATACATTTATTTCTGTGACAAATAAATAAACAATTATTTAAATAAACATGATTATATAAGATGACTGAAATGAATTTATATATTTATTCTTTCATTTATTTATGTACTCATTTATTTATTCGTCCCGCTTCTTGGGGTGGGGTGGGGGTACTTTGATAGGGTGTTAACCACCTTTCCCGAGGGTCCGGCCCCGACCCCAGACCATGACAGAGCCTGGCTTTTGGCCTTGTTCCTCATAACCGTCTGGATCCTCCTTTTTTTCATAATTTGGTTCCAAAAAAGATCCGTAATCCTGATCGGTCTGAGCACCGTCCCCGTTTCCATGGCGACGGTCCATCCTAGATGCCTCCGAGCCCTGAGCAGTGTTTGGAGCTTGTGGGCGTGGTCATAACCCGAGGCTTGTTTTTCGGCACAGTAAAGTTTGAAGTGGTATTTGTGAGCGTAGCTCGTTATGGCACAGCTTACAGCGATAAAACATCAGCTGTTCATGAATGGTTATAATTTACTACCCATGTTTAATCGTCGCCATTAGCGGTTTTCGTAGCTCCGGCTACGGCCCAAATGAATCAGCATGTACAGATGTGCAGCAAACAGACCAATCAGACATGAGGTAGGAGTGAGGGGAGGGGCTGGCCAGAAGTAGCCATGCTGTAGCTCACCTACATTTAGTTCTCCTGTGGGGGTAAATTCTGAGTAAAGCCACAATGCATGTGAACTTACCCACTTGAGGACGTGGCCTGAACCTCAGATGTTCTGGTGAGTTTCTCTCTCTCTCTCTGGTCTTTCTCTCCCTCTCTCACCCCAGATCTGCTGCTGGCTGGGTGGAAAACATCTCAGATAGGTTTCAAAAAGCTTCCGTGCTTCAGTGTCACGTCGAGCGTAAAGTGTGTGGAGAGCCTCGTTAGCAGGTCTGGAGAGGATGTGTCATTGCTCAGAGGTTTTCCCCCTTTTTTTAATCGTGGGCCTCTGACACTGTCTGACTGTCTGTGCGGACCCAGGAGGGTTTAGCTTTCTTCTGAAAAGTTGTCTAGCTCCGCGTTATCCTCGCTCACGATCAGAAGATGCACAAAAACCAAACACTAACGTTGACTTTACGTCTCTAACGCTTCATCCTCGTCTGGGTTTGTATCTCGTAGCAACAGGTGGACAGGTGAGTGCTTACATTCAGACTAACATCTTCTGCCTGATTAATAATCAAGATTAGATCATGTCTCGCTCATCTTCTGACTACACGTCCAGAGTTGTGTCAGCATGTACGCGCTGGCAGAAGAAGCAACCGCCTTTAATGCAGCTAAAGTTGAGCTTTAGTATCTTATCTATGTCTTGTGCAAATGTTGGTCAAAACTGCCGGGGGGGTAAAAAAAAAAAAAAGAGTCGTTTCTTAGCTTGCCGTTGGACCGTCTGCAAACTTTTGCACACGTCACACGTTATGTTGTTTTGAAATGTTTGTGCAGAAATGTCACATCTTGACAGCGCTAACATCCTATAGTTTTTTTTTTTGTAATCACAAATATGCGTATGTACCGTAGATTTGTTTACGTTGGTTCACCTTTGTGGGTTTGCGATAAATTGCGCTCAAATAAATCACCGCACCTTTTGTTGACCCGGCTACAATTTCAGAAAGTGTCACCTTTACAAAACAAACCCTGTTTTTCGTAGCGAAAAGCCAGAACATCGCATCTGCAGCGACGACTTCAGCAAATTTTAGACATTTCGAAAGCTGTGAATCATAAAAAATAATCCCGCATGCAAAAATTTCACACTTTTTTTTTTTTTTTTTTTTTTGTATGTCCCAGATTTACAAAATGTGCAGAAATGCGCCGGGTTTAAGTTTTGGCTTCTGGCAGCTCGTGTCATTTAGAAAATCGTCGAAATGGTGAATTTCTCCACAAGGGCCAAAAGTTTTGCCCCAAAACAACGACAGAAGCGACACAGGGTGGGAACCTGAGTCTGAAATAATAAAAGTAAATAATAAAAATGTCTCTAAATAATAATGGGTCTCATATAAAAAAAATGCCTTCCTTTGCTGCGTTTTGGAGGTGGCGTCTTCAAACAGCTAAACAATTTGAAAAAGGTTTCCCAGGGCAGATATTTTGTACAGGAGCCAAATCCGGAGTAAAATCTGAGCCTGATGGATCGTGGCAGAACCAGCTAACAAATCATCGTTTCTTATTTTACAAGATATTCTTAAAACCCAGAAACGGAATCATTTTTTATCAGACTTTTAGAAAGTCTTTTAGAAAGTTTCCCCTAGAACAGCTCGTTAATTCATAAACGATCCAAGCCCTCAGGTCTCCTTATAACGATTAAAGCTTTTACTTGCTCAGTTTGGGACTGGAGAACATTCATTTGTTCTTTTAGACGTGCCATGGAAATAAATCTGACTTTTACTTTAAAAGCGTCCTGTAACTTGTAATTTTAATACACTGCTTACAAAAATCAGGGGATAATTCATTATGGGATATTTAATTCTCCCTCATTTTGTGTGCAATATATATATATATATATATGTATATATATTATAAATATCAAATCAAAGTCAAATAAAATACACCTGTGCCCATATTTAATCCATCATTAAGTTACAAAACACTGATAAAAATTATTATTCTAAATCACAACGTTGGTAAATCAGTAGCATTTATAGAAATGTTTACCATTAATATATTATCACTGTTTTTAAGTGTGTAATATATTTACTAATATTATATTAACAATACTAAATAAACTACTACTGGTATTATTATTCTTACTATTATTATTATTGTATGTTCTGACTTATCGTTACTGATGCCTTATCGCTCCACCACATCTAATTTGCACCCCAATCCTTTATCACCATTATCCTTATCACTCAGGGCACGCTATCGGGTGTAAACAAGACCTCGCCCACATTTTAGTGTTCTGTACCCAAACATGGCCCTCTGAGCCATAGACAAGAATCCCAACGCAATCCCAAAGATCGCTTTCTACGTTCTTCTGTGCAGTATGTTATTCGTTTCTCTTATCTGCCCGAGCGGTTTGAGGTCTCTTCCTTACTTTGTTTAGGGATTTTCCTTGCCACTGTCACCCTGGGCTTGCTCAGTTTGCGATTGGAAGATAATCAGAAAGAGTGGCTTTGAGCCGGTGCTCGTCCGTAAACGAAAGAGTGCCGTAGAAATAAATGTGACTTTGGCCTGACAGCCGTGCTGATATGGTTTCTATTATTATTATTATTATTATTATTATTATTATTATTATTATTATTAAGATTGTTGTGATTAAATCAGAATGATACCTTATAGTGCTGTGTTTGTGTTGTGCTTGTGCGACACAGAAGGACTTATTCCGGGAGATTTGAGCTGCTCTGCACGCTTTAGATCAGCACTTTTGCAGCGGCGTTAATGAAAGTGCATGCTCCAGCATTAAATAAAGTTCAGCTCTTGATAGGCGGACTGTACGACACTGTGGGATGCTCAGTGGCGTATCGGGACCGTAATCGAATGATTTAGTCACTCTTACTACAGTCGATGTGAATCTCCAGCGAGCATGCTGCATCACTTCGATACTGTTTGTGTTGATCAAACAAACTGGGCGCTTTGTCTTATGAGAAGCAGCGTACAGGCATTAGTCACAGTTTCACATTCTGAGGAGGCCTGCGGCTTCACGGCGAGCTTTAGAAAGAATTTCAAAGATGATGCAAAGTGCGAAAGGTCTTCCTCAGCTGGGACGCGGCTAGACTGAGCAGACAAACACCTCCTACGTTCTGCTTTATTTAAAGGCCGCACGACAATGGCTGAAGCAAAAAGCTTTCGAAAAGATCTTTTTCTCACAAGAGCGGGGTCTCGTCTCTCGGATCTCTCAAAGACGGGATGAAAGAAATCCTGTCCATCTCATCCTGAATCGACATCGAGCTCCGTAATGTCGCTCTGAGACAGAAGGAAAGTCAGAACCGTATTTAGGTGGCCTCTCCAGCTTCTACTAATTACAAAGACATCATTATAATCATAAGATCCAGCTGTTTCAAACAGCCGTCCCACAGGACGTGGTTAAACAACGCGACGGTTAAATCCAAAGCTGGGCACTACTGAGTGGCCCCTGGGAGAGGCCCCGGACCCCCTCATGACCCTGACCAAAATGTGCTGAGATCAAGCAGGCTGCTTTGCTAGTTTATAAAACTACAAGCTTAAATTAGTGTTCAAACTGCATACCTCTTTCATTTTTTTTTTTATTATTGACTTTCCTGAGAAAGCGAATCTTTGCCAATCTAAAACTTTTAATATCTCTGGAAAGACTTTTTGTATGGCTAAATTAATTGGTCCAACAAAACAAAGAAATAAACAAAGAATAAAGCATTTTAAGTTACTCGGATACTTTTCTCTAAACTCTGAACTCATTCTAAAGCTCCTAAAACTCCTAAAGCTCCTAAAGCTCCTAAAGACCTCAGGTTGGGTCCCGGACTGGATTTGGAAGGTCGAGGTCAAGAAGTGTGGTTACAGGACTCGACCGGGTCCCAATGAATCGAGGATCGAGGCTCCATAATGCTGAGCAAGATGAAATGCAAACTTTCACTTTCTTTCTATCGGTTGATCTGAAGTTGTTTGTTGTTCAAGCTGTTTCCCCTCCTAAACCTACGCCTTATCTTCTGCCACAAGCCAGCCTAACAACCTTTAACCCCTTTAACTCATCCGCTCTCCAATGGCTGTGTCCTTTCAGCCGTTTCAGGTGTTCTTATTAGACACAAATGTGATGTTTGCACCGATTAAGGAGGCAACAGCTGGAAATTGTTCTGCTTTGTGTGCAGTCCTGATTTTGCTGCCCTGTTTACCTTCCAGCTCCTCTTTTAGGACATTAGAGGAACATTTTATTTAGTTTATTGGCGGAACGTGAACAGATTGACAGATTGTTACTTGAGCAGAGTGTCTGGTTTGATCATGACAGAGAGACGATGCAGCTGAGTTAAACCAGTTATGACTTTTACGTCGCTGTTATAGAAGTGCTGATGATCAGCTGAAATATAGCTAATAATAATCATTTTAAAAAATCAATACCGTTAGATGGATTGGCGATCAAACTGGGCGTGAAATGGTTCAAAGTGTATTTAATTATACTGTTCGTTTCCCGTCAAGAGGTTTTAGAAAGGTTTCCATTTTGTTATGTAAGAACCTCACTGCTCAGTGCTTCCTAATTATGAAAGGGAGTTTATTAATCTATGGCAGGTCAGGATTTGTTAAATTATCACTACTGGCTTAATTTAGCTGAATTGAATCTTATCTTTCTGTGAAATCTCAAACCCAAACAGAAACTATGATTATTAAATAAACTCTTCTGATAGCGTGCGGCAGTATATCAGGGCCAGGCATTCATGATCTGTCTCACAGTTACAGCGAACAATACTCCAAATAGTGCAGCTCTGACTAAAAAGTACTCTCAGCCAACAGTAACGTTATATCGAACTGCTCACGCTTCCTCTCAGAGACGAAGTAAAGCAATGTTCCAACAAATAAAACGAGACCTGAAAAATATCCCGAAAAAGCACAGTGATAATGCAGCACTCTTAAACGTAGCCAGATATTCATTGTTCATTTGTTTATTTGAAATAAATTCTTGGTTTCCCGGTTATTTGTGCTTTTATGCTTTTTTTTAGCTCCTACTGCAAATGTTTCGGCACCCCTTAGCACTCAAAGGCATCCTTTAAAAAGAAAGTCTATATGAGAAGCCTGTGATATTTGAAATATTGAATCATTTGTACGCAATAATTGATCCACCTTCCAAAGTAAGGAATAACTTTAAATAGAATTTATTTCAATATAACATTACAGGAGAAGCTCATTATCGTTTATTCTCTCCAAAATCCTGGAATACACAATTCTGCAGTCTGATTCTTCCCGAGTTGTAAACTGTGAGTGATAAGGTAAGGTTGGTGATCTTCTGGATTATCTTCTACGTAGGCGGGACTAAGATCGTGGAGCTTTGAGAAGTTTGAGATCTTTCTCTGGATGCACTGATATGATTCAGTACTAACTCCTCTTCCGTTGTTTTTTTTCTTTTTCTTTCCCGTCAGGTTGAATGGAGATACCCGATTCCACCATCTGCACTGGTCACGTTCCACACACCCTCGTTCTCCATCGTCCCTCGGTCGTCTGAGCGCTGAGATGATCAGAATTCACAATCCTCATCCGTTACCCTTTTTGAACCGGACAGAAATGTTTCTGCAAGCAGGAACTCTCTGCGACACCGTCCTGACGGTCGATGGGCACATTTTCAAAGCCCACGCCCTGATCCTCTCCTGTGCCAGCAAGCACCTGTCGCGGCAGCTAACCAGACAGAATCCGGGAAAAGGCTACAGCTGCTCGGTGCACGGCGTCTCCGCTCACACTCTCAAACAAATCCTCGACTACATGTACAGCGCCTGGGTGGAAGTTCCAAAACGGGACCTTCCAGACCTGCTCAGGGGGGCCCGACATCTGGAGGTTCAGTCACTCCTGGACCAGTGTCAGCTGCACGTGGACATCCAGGAGGGGGTTAAAGGTGGAGACGAGAGGTTCTCGCCCAACATCGACATAAGACATAAATTCCCCTCCTCTGATGAGACGTCGCTCAGCTCTTCTTCAGAATCTCCTCAGGTGACACATTTCAGCCAAAAGGTCACGCCCCCATCTCATCCACCTCAGAAACCCCCACTGACCGTCGCTGTATCTCCTCCAGTGCCTCCCACTGTACCTTGCTCACCTCTGTCCCAAAACCCTTCGTTCTGCTGGCCCCCGTTAAACCCGTCCCGGCAGATGCTGCTCAGCTACAGTGACCTCACGGCGGTCCAGCATATGCTGGCATATTCCTACCCCATGCCCATGTACCCCTTCCTTCAGCACACCTTCCAGTTCCAGCTGCCTCCCACTCTGTTGGGTTACTCCGGTTTACTGCATACCCATCAGCGCCTCATCCGTCCTCGACCTCTGACTCCCGATAACCCACTCGCCCCAGACCTTAATGGGAAGGTCCAGTCCATCGGTGCGGCTCTGCCAAATGCTGGGCCCCTCGAGCAAGAAAGGTAAGATAGCATTATATACCGTGTGTGTGTGTGTGTGTGTGTGTG
>JAUZST010008677.1:0-13435 GCA_034779995.1 Parotocinclus haroldoi
TGTTTCGTTTCACTGTTTACTGTACTGTATATGGTTGAAATGACAATAAAGACTACTTGACTTGACTTGACTTGATTATAATATTTCCTCCCTAGTCTCTATGAATACCTCAAACCATTTTAGCCTTACCATCTACATAGATAATCTCTTTACTTTAAGGACAGTAGTGAAAGTCCATCTATAAAATGTTAAATATGCCCTTCATTTCACAGTTGGTGCTTCCCTGTATGGAAATTAGACACAGAACAGCCGAGCTAAATTGCAGTTCAATACAAAACCGGTTGCTCCAACTAACGTGTTCAAATGCACAAATTCTATTTTAATTAGGTGTAATTACTTGTGTAATTATTACTGTGTAAGAATAACCTAGTTAGTATAATATACACCGAGCTTGCACATCAGTATGAATTAGTATTAACAGGAGATAGATATTAAAGTTTGGGTTATAAGAAATAAGTCATGAACTCGTGGTTTACAGTTTACGTCTGTTTTTTTTTGTTTGTTTGTTTGTTTGTTTTTTTAGAGCAGCTTAACATTGGCACAGTCTTACAATCCAAGCAATTTCGGGTAAAGGGTAAAAGACTTTGCTCAAGGACCCAACAGTAGCAGCTTGTCAGAGGTGGGATTTGAACCCTGGACCTTCTGGTCCATAGTTCAGTGTCTTACCCACTAGGCCACCATGGTCTCATGGTAAGGTAAGGTACCCGGTTAAGGTAATAGTCTATGAACCAGAAGGTCCAGGCTTCAAATCCCACCTCTGTCACGGTTGGCTCTCTGAGCAAGGCCCTTAACCCACAATCGCTTGGATTGTAAGACTGTTTTTTTTGTAAGTCGATTTCAATAAGGGCATCTGCTAAATGGCATAAATGTAAATGTATATAAGACATATATGACATATAAGACTCAGATAGTTCAGATCGGGCTCAGATCATAAAAAATAACAACACATTCATCATCCATCACCTGCTTGCTCTTTCTGTCTTTGGTCATAGAGCTGCAGATACTCTTATAGGAAAAACCCTATGCTAACAGTACAGCATTGCTATGTCTGATGCATAATGAGCGTCCAGACTTCGAGACGTTAGTTAACTCATACCTGTACTTGCATAATGATTCCTTCACACCTGTTTTTGCCTACTCTTTACATACTTAATCATTGTGATATGGAAGAAAGCTACCCCTTTCATTTGAGTCTGTCATACAAAAGCAATCTGCCATCCAATCACATATAGCTACCTTTTTAGCAATCTGGAATAAGAGTGTTTGTGGGAGCTGACCAGTTGTTTATCACCCAGATGTGAGGTTTGATCCTGTTCCCATCGTTGCTTTGCCGCAAGCACGCTCACTCTGTTCACACCAGACACGAGTTCAGAGAGGACATTACTCTGCTGATTCCGTTCTTCCTCATCACCTTCACAAAGAACAAGTATTTAATCACCATTTAATGATTTGTCCAAACTGTAAACAGCCCAAAACTGCGAACACTTCACCTCCACTAAGAGTGTGCAGAATGTGGCCAGGCAGGAGGAGGGAGAGCTCAGAATTCTGAACACTTCGTCTCTGAGCCTCAGCACGGGACGCCTCCTGGAGCTCCGCGGCTGCCTCCTTCAGCTGACTCTCTTTGTCTGCCCACGTAAGCTAACCGAGACACCATACACAACATGGTGATAGAGTCAAGGTCATTCTGCTCAAATTTAAACCTCTGTCTTTCATCCTGCCATCTGACTGCAGGCCTCACGTGATCAGACTCCTCCTGTAGAGCTGTGTAAAGGCAGGCCTGCAAAGCTCGCTCCAAATCTGCCACCAGCTCCTCCTCTAATACTTTCTGCTGTCTCCAGAACTCTGCCCTCATGCTGCACTCCTTCTGTAAGGCCTCTGTCTGTTCCAAAAAAGGACTCCTTGAAACAAAGTGCTGATTGTTGTGCTCATGATGCTGAAGCGCATTTTCTCACCAGCACAGTGTCTGGAGTTTCTGCTACGGTCAGGCACTGGGATGCAGTCACAGGAACAACAGCCCTCTTCCGAAAGTCCAGCCGCGCTCCCACTACTGGAGCCAGGTCACCGGTCACAGGGTCTACTGTCTGCGCTCCAAAGCAGATAGGAACCAGACCTGGAGCACACCCATATTATGAGCACAAAAGAGTGTCGAATCTGTTTAAAATGGGATACAAGGACAAACAATGCCGACCTCTGCCATCTGCATCCTCCATGGTTCCAGCAAGAGGCTCCATACACCCTGATACCCAGTCCAGCTGTGCTCCGAGAACAGGGACAGACAAGCCAGAACCTCCAGGGTCTGGATATTCTAGACCTGGCAGGGCAGGGAAGGACAGATCCATGCCAGGCAACTTGAAGTCCCCTATGTGAACATGTGCACATGCTGAGTAACATCCAATAATTTTTAAGCCAGTAGTATCACTATAAAGCTTATTTAGCCAGATGTTGTAATTCATTTTGCGTTTGCTTTCTTTGCTGCGAGAGAAATGTTTCCTTGAGTGTAATGCCTTAACTTAAAGTGATGCGTGTAACAGGATGACTTTACAGTACAGGTAAGCATCCTTTAATGACCATCCAATCAACATAATTATATCAGCCGTAAATGACTGGTCAGATTTAAAAAAGTTAAGCAAGATATATTTTTTTTTGTATTTTTTATTTAATTTTCATGAATATTGACTCACTTTGCAATGACTATGCGCAGAAGCAATGCTTTGCAAAAGTAATGTTTTGCACTGATCCTGTTAGGTGTCGGATTTATCTTCCATAAAGAAATATAGTTTGCACAGTTTGAGTTGAAGTTTGCATTGCCTGTTCTTCTACTGGGCTCATTCCCTCTTGGTTGTGTGCAGCCAGTGAAGCATGTTTATTCAGGTTTAGATTTGTTAACAGCAATAACACAGTATCTCCCAAAAGTGAGTTCACCCCTTACATTTACGTAAACATTTACTATCTTTTCATGGGACAATATTGAAGATTTAACCTATCTTCATGCTTTGCTTTGATATAACGTAGTCAGTCTACAGCTTGTAGAACAGTGTCCATTTGCTGTGTCCTCAAAATAACTCGCATCCATTAATGTCTAAACCGCTGGCAACAAACGTGAGTACAACCCTAAGTGAAAAAGGCCAAGTTGTGCCCAATTAGCCATTTTTCCTTCCTGGTCATGTGACTCGTTAGTCTTACAAGCTCTCAGGTGAGAATGGGGAGCAGGTGTGTTAGGTGTGTGTGTGGGGTCGGGTTTAGCCTGTCAGTGCTCAGACCATATGCCACTCACTCTATCAAACTGGTGTGTATGGCTGTCATCCCTGAAGAAAACCTCTTCTAAAGATGATGCACATTAACGAGTTTGCTGTAGACAAGCAGACTACGGGCATGGATTACTGGAACCATGTCCTATGGTTTAATGAGACCAAGATAAACTTATTTGGTTCAGATGGTGTCAGGCGTGTGCTTGGTGGCAACCAGGTGAAGAGAACAAAGAGTCTTGTCTACACTCATGTTGGGAATGTTATGGTTTGGGGCTGCCAGCTGTGGCGAAATACAGTTCATTGAGGGAGCCATGAATGTCAACATGTTCTTTGGCAAACTGAAGCAGAGCATGAACGACCCCTAACATACCTCCAAGACGACCACTTTCTTGCTAAAGAAGAGAGGATTAAAGGTGCTGGACTGTCTCCAGACCTAAACCCTATTGAACATCTGTGGGGTATTCTGAAATGGAAGGTGGAGGAGCACAAGGTCTCTAACATCCACCAGCTCCATGATGGCAGCATGGAGTGGACGAGGATTCCAGTGGCATCCGGTGGAGCTCTAGTGAACTCCATGTCCAAGAGAGTTAAGGCAGTGCTAAAAGAGAATGGGAATCAAACAAAATATGGACACTTTGGGCACAATTTGATCATTTTAGACATTAATTGCTGTGTGATTGAGTTAGAATAATTGAGTTATTTTGAGGGACTGACTACTTTATATTGTATCTAAGTATCATATCTTCAGTATTGTCCCAGGAAAAGATACGTTTACTTTCAGGTACTTACTTTTGGGAGCTAATTATGTCAGAGGCGTAAGGGGATAGCGTCACAGATAAACTCATTCACCCACCTACACTGCCCCCATCCTTAGCCACCGCTGAGGACCACTCATTCAGGGCCTCAAGGCGGCTTAGAAGTTGGAGCATACAGTGCTGGCTGTTCCTCCAGGCCTGCTCCAGCTGGGATGCAGCTGCCCTCAGTCTGCTTATTTCATTCAGGAGATCCAGAGAGCCTGACTTCCACTCATCACTGCAGGCACGCAGCAGTTCCACCATCCGTACCCGTGTCCATAATGCTTGAATGTCAAGCAGAGCCTGGTAACCCCCTGCATGTGGCACCACCTTTCCTCCACGGATGCTGCCTCCACCGACCCGCACCAGCCTGCCACTCAGAGGTTCAATGAACGATTCAGCCAGCAGAGGGCCCCCTATAGGAAGCACTGCCCCTGCAACGCAGTTTTAACTCGATTCAACTCAGCATAACAAGCACATTAGAGTGTCAAATATTATGTTCTACAATTTTCTGGAACTACTGATGGCACGGGGTGATTCTAGGAGCAGAGCTTTAGGGGTGTTGAGCAAAGAAACAACAAAAAAGAAAAATGTACATTGGAAATTTTTGTGAAGAGAAGATCTATCGAAGATCGATCATTTGCAAAGCATTTTTGTTGTAAAAACATTATGTTTAGACTATGCTTTCAATTTATTTTTTAAGCTTTTCACAGATAATCGTCAATTTTAAAAAAACTATGACTATTTGATCTTACTCTCAGGAACTCAATTTAGACGTGTGTGTGTTTGTATGTGTATGTGTGTGTGTGTGTGTGTGTGCCACACCATTATTATATAGTACCTCATCATTATTTCTGTAACTTTTTATTGGTCTTGGACCATACAGTGGGCAATACGGAATACAATCCCATACAATACAGAAAGTATTGAGATGCCTTAAATTTTTTTGTGATGACAGTTGAATGAAAGATGAATGCAGCCAAGTACAGACATATCCTGGAAGAAAACCTCTTCCAGAGTGTTCAGGACCTCAGACTGGGCGGGAGGTTCACCTTCCAACAAAACAATAACTCTAAGCACACAGCTAAAATTGCAAAGGAGTGGCTTCAGAACAACTCTGTGACCATTCGTGACTGGCCCAGCCAGAGCCCTGACTTAAACCCAATTGAGCATCAAGGTGTGAAATTTACAGCAGTTAGCAGACGCCCTTATCCAGAGCGACTTACAACTCATTCAGTCTTACAATTGAAGCAATGCTGGGTTAAGGTTAAGGGCCCTGCTTAAAGCCTCAACTGTGGCAGCTTGACAGAGATGGGATTTGAACCCTGGACCATGAGGTCCAGAATCCAGTATCTTAACCGCTAAGCTTCCGCAGTCCCATGCTACTAAATACTGAGCAAAGGGTCTGAATACTTATAATACTTATTTATAATACTTTATACTTACTAATATCATTATTAAATTTGCAAAAATGTCTACGTCTTTTTATTCTGTCAAGATGGGATGCTGAGTGTACATTAATGAGGAATAAAAATACCTTTTTTTATTTTAACAAATGGCTCAAATGAAACAAAGAGTGGTCAATTTAAAGGGGTCTGAATACTTTATACTGACCTGTGTGAGAGTCCAGAGTAACTCCTGTAATAAGCATCACATTTCCTGTCTGGGGATCCAACATCGGAGACCCGATCTGTATTGGCTGCCGAAGACGCGAGATGGGGCACATGTGAACCCCACCAACAGGGTACACCATCCCAGTCTGAGGATGGATGGTTACCGCAAGGATTGGGACGAGCACACCAGTTTCGTAATCACACATCGGCCCTCCCAACATCAGCCTCTGGCCTGTTTGGAGATCCCTTAGCTTAGAGGGCCCAAAAAGATCAGAATGGCAGGATGGAGGATAGGGAATGAACGGTAGTAGAGGAGATCCCAATTGTCCCACCTCACCTGAAATCAGAGGCAAAAAATGGACAGCTGAAGAATATTTACACAGATCACCTTGATTCTAGCGCTGCACCACTAAGAAGTCTTCCCTGAACTGCCATGGTATAAATCTCACCCATACACGCATCAGCAGTGTAAACCAGGGTGCAGCTGGCAGGGTCAAATCCCACATTTCCGGCCACTGGAAGCACCCGACCAGTTTGAGGGTGCAGAAAGAAGTCTGAGGGCACAGGCATGCTGTGTCCACTGGCTAGGAGCATGTGGGTATTAGGAACGGGCTTGATGAGTCCTGTGCAGGGGTCCACATGAACAGCTGAACCAGTACGGACACTCCCATCGGGTGCTATGTGGGATTAAAGAGAAGAAGACTTCAAATTAGCACAGAATTGCCTCAGTGCGTAATTTCTGGGGTCCTACCACTAAGCATTAGTGAAAATGTTTCTACATTATTATTTTTACAAATTATATAATCAGCGAAACAAAAGTTGTGTGAGAAGTCCAAATGTCTGAGAGAATGAGTGAAAATCAGCTTCTAGTTTGCATTACTAGTCATATGATCAGCAAAACAAAAAAGTTAAAGAGAAGATATAATAAATATATTTGTATACATACATAAATGTCTGAGACAACGATTCAATTTTGCATTCTTCTTCCATTTCAAACAATGTTTTGATTTGGAAGTTTGGAAAGACGAATTGAGTGAAGAATACCTTAAGCGATTCGAGTAAACTACAACATTACCTTACTACATAAATACTGGGTTACAAATGTCTGAGCCCGCAAGTGAAAAGTCTTCTATTTAGCAATTTTATTCCATTTAAAATCATGTGTATTATTATAAGAAATCATATAATCAGTTGTATATTTAAACTGAATACATTTTTACATTTTTTTCCCTTTTACTTTCACAATGTGCACTCAAGCTGGCATGTACTCCACAAGTCTGTCCAATGTTATCCAGCATGATTTTATTATATTCTTAATAGCATCTTGTGATGTTGCTGAATGCTTGTCTTTTTCTGCCTACAAGGACCCCCAATAATGCTTGATGGTGTTTAGGTCAGGGGACTGTGGACGGTCCACAGCATTCAGCACACTGTGACTTTCTTTGGTCTTCCATTAGCTATTACAAAGCCTTCTCTATAACAATCCAGCAAGATCTCACTAGTGGCCTTAAGAAATTTGACCTCCAATATGTACACTTGATCTCTATCTAAATGTCCATACCAAACAGGTAACTTGTGTATAATGTCAAATTAAAAAGTGCTCCTGTATGTCAGTCTAAGTAAGTAGGACAAAACCTAACGTCCTAGAAACTGGAAGTGCAAGGACTCACCAATTAGGTCATCTCTAGTGAGGGCTCTTCCAGAATTGGGGCAGAGCAGTCGCGCTCCTGTTCCCTGTTTGAGCACAGTCCAGCAGCCCTGCCTCTGGGCCTCCTCTGATACCAGCTCTGCCATCTCCTCAGTCAGAACTGTCACCCGATTCATAACACTGCACAGTACCACATAACATGCAAATCACTGGGGGAGGAAAAACAAGCCATGTAAGCCATGGCTACAATTAAATAGCACTGTGGGTTCTTAAACACAACGGTGGTGTCATTTTCAGCGTTGACCATTCTCTATAAAGATACATTTTGTGACCAAGTAAAAACATAACTAACACAGCCTGGTCTACATGGGTAACCCATTTACACTGCTCACAAAAAGAAATCAATTCACTTTGAAATATGCCCTACTTTTTTGTGAGCAGTATATGTTAATCTTTAGATGACTCAATAAGCAGATAAACCAATACTGTGTATTTTTTAATTAATATCAGAGGTTTATATTATATCATAAAACATTATATAGGTTTGTGAACCTAAAATTTCAGAACAACTACTATTCATGTTACATTTTCAAACAAGTCCGAAAATAGATAAAAGAGAACACAATTATTATAAATACTGTGTATTATACTTGGATCATTGTTTATTTAGGGAAATCACCTAATATCCATGAAATCCAAAAGCAGGCAAACCTCTTTAATTAGTTAAATTAAAGGTGAAATTAGAGTCAGGTGTTTTCAATCAGGAATATCTAGGGACACTGTTGTATTTAAAGAACAGTGTATCAAATTGTGATCTTCCCAACACCTTTGTGGAAATGTTAAATGGCACAAATAAAGGTAATTTCGAAGGACCTCCAAAGGAAGCTGTTGAAATGCATTAGGCTAAAAAAAAATGTGCCTGGGCTTCACCAATCCATGGATTGTGTAAAAATGGAAAAAATCCCTCCCACCCCAGATGTGGTCTACCAGCAAAGATCACTCCATCTAAAAGGCATGGAATACTGCATGACAGAGTTGTAAGGGGTTGTGGTGGCCTAGTGGTTAAGGTACTGGACTATGAATCAGAAGGTCCAGGGTTCAAACCCCGCCTATGCCATAGTTGGGTCCTTGAGCAAGGCCCTTAACCCACAATTGCTTGGATTGTAAGACTGTATTCATTGTAAGTCGCTCTAGATAAGGGCGTCTGCTAAATGATGTAAATGTTCAAGTAAATAAATATAAGGAGGACTCTAGAAAAAGTCCAAAGTAGAACTTCTTGGTTTAAAAGCGAACAAAGGCTTTATCGTATCTGTAAAATATGGTGGTCGACGTTTGCGCCATTTTCGCTGCACCTGGGAAAGGACAGCTTGCCATCGTAGAATAATAAATTGGTTTGTGAGTCATGCAGCAAGAAAATGACCTCAAGGTCATTCTAACCAAAACATGGTTAAAGAGAAACAAAGTAAATGTTTTGGAATGGTCAAGTCAAAGTCCCAACTCTAAATCAACAGAAATGTTGTGTGGAAGAATTGAAGAAACACACCAATATCCCAGGAGTTGAAGCTGTTCTGAGTGAAGGAATAAGCTAATATGTTTTGGGCAGGACTGAACAAAAGTTGCACAAATGTTCAGGTGCACTTATTTCTGGACTGGGTAAGGAACACACTGCACAAGTTTCACATACTTTTGCCACTCATACATATGTAATATTGGGTCATCAATTATCATACTCTGTCAAAAACTTTAGCTTAAGCTGGTAAAGTTCTTTCAAAAAAGCTGCAAGATCAAGTTGGCATGAGACAAAAGAAGTATGGAAAAATGCTGTAACTGAAAGTGTATGGTACCTCCTTGCCTAAATGGGTTCACCTATCTTTCTAAACAGCTTAAGATGGGCAGGTGGTTCACCTTAAAACACTGGCATTAAAAAACATTCAGTAGCTTAAGCATAAGAAGGATAGGATAGGAATGAGGACTTCTGGAGTGTCCAAGAAAGAGAAAGAAAGAAAGAAAGCCTAAAAAAGAAAGAAAGCCTAAATCTAGTAAACAGTCTATTGTTGCTCGCCATTAAACTTGACTGAACTTAAACAATTATTCAAAGAATTAATTAATAATGTAAATATTTCTCAGTCTAGGTCTGCAAACTGCTGAAGACAAATATAACAGATTGGTGGCTGCAATTTAAGCAAAAAGTGATTAATCAAAAAGTGTTATCTTTTAAAATAGTTTCCATTTCAGGGTCTACAGAGGTAAATAGTGACATTTCAAAAGAGTATGAGGATTTTCTAAAGGCACTTTAAGCAGGGCAACAGGTTCTGACCTTCATAAATGTCCACAACACGTGCATACAGCACTGTGAAAAAGTCAAACAGACTGGAGAAGATGTTTAACATTTCTTTTTTAGTTTTGTAGTACTAATTACACATTTTCTGTATTTATCTGGTTGCATTTTAATACAGAGACTGAAAAATAATTAAATATGGTCAATATACCATTGCTAAAATCTAATGTGGTGGTGACCTAAGACTACTATATACTATTTGAGAGTTAATGATGGTCAATAATTACATTGCGAATTGCTCTCCGTCTTATTTTCATTACATTTCTGCAAGTATAGTCTGTTCTTTAAAGAGCTCTTTGAATAAATTTGACAATCTCTGTTTGAAATTCCCACATTTTTGCTGGCCCAGGAACATTTCCACCACTAAACAAGCATAATGTACATCAGACTTATTCACTAAATACATTTGCTGTTAAATTAAGGGGTGTGTGGTAGGGTTCATGTTCACCAAGTTGTGGAATTATTGCTCAGTCTTTTATGTTTTACAACCTTTGAGACAAAAAGAAAAAAAAAATGCTTTTGGACCGTCATTCAAACTTAGCATGATGAGATTATTCCTCAGTCACATGGTTTCATTAGCCAGCCCAAAGTTTCTATTGGAGTGAGTCACATGACTATTATAAGTTAGATTTTTGGATCATGTATAAAACTAAGGAGAAAATACTCTAGTTATTATAATACTTGCTAATTAAACTTATGGCAACAAATGTGTCATTGTGAGCATTGGATAATTTGGTTTACTTTGACATTGACCCTTGATCAATCAGTAACTGTAGTGAGTCAGGATTTAAATTGATTTTTGTGAGCAGTATAAACTTGTAAATAGGTTTTTCTTCTTTAAATGACAATTCGAATAAAGAGGATAGTGAGAAAAGCGTATAGCAAGTGTTTGTTTATTGGGGGTTGTGTTTTAAGTTGGCATATGTAAGATCTGTTCAAATGAACTCAGAATAGTCTTATTCTCCTACTTTCTTATAAAATAGACATTTTAACGTCCCTGCAAATCAATATTAAGTTCCCTGTTGAGATGATAAGGCCAAGAAAACAGACTAACCAAAAAAGCAAAGGTCATCTTTGCAAAAACTTACTAGCTTGTACTATATACACACACACACACACACACACACACACACACACACACACACACACGTATGTGCAACATCCAAGTAATGTAGTGGCTTTATCAAACATGTCCCTCTTGCCCAATATCACTCATTACCCTCACTGCATTTAAAGCACACCAATTCTGCTCAGCAATGTGTCACATGAGACCTACAGTATTGCATTCGGGGTGTTTTATCATTCTATATATGCTGTTTGACAGAAATTAACACTCAGAGTGCAAACTGAATAGCAATAATGATGTCATGTAACTGCATTGACAATTGTTCTCTATATTCAACTTATTTTATGTACCATCGATTATTTTATTTAGTCTAAATCTTTTTGTGGCCAATCACAAAATAGTGACTAGTAGTTGAAGCTGGAAAAGTAACAGAACCTCTGGCCTAATGATCTCTACAGAAATCACATGGTTATACCAGATATGCAAGAGAAGAACTACCCAAGGAAGTTGTGTTCGCAGCTTGGAAGTTTTTTTCTTTTTTAATTTTTAGAAACATCAGGCACAAACCAACAGGCTATACAGAGGTACCTCGGTTCTCATTGTTAATTAATTCCAGAAGTCAAGTTGTGTACCAAAAATGATGAGTTCCAAGCTAAATTTTATAATAATGAATAATGTATGTCTGTTCCAGTTCGCCAGAAGTAAGATGCGCATGTTAATGCTTAAAGCACTTACATTTGACAAATCTCATGGAATTTAGTGATAATAGATTGAAAGTGAACATTAAAAGCAAAGCACTTACTCTATTGAGGAATTCAGCTAAGCCCAAGCAAATGTCTTTAGAGTATCATACTGTGCAGAAGCTCTCACTGTATTCCTTTTGGATGACTGTTATCCCTAACATTTAAGAATACTGCACTTCATATGTTAAAATAAAAAAGAAGTAAATATCTGCACTGAGCAGATATAAAAAATAACTACTGTATTGTTCATTTGAATCACTGTTCACTAAATTATAAGCAGATGTGTCAGCTGCAAGTAAATGTGCAGTAGTTGTAATCTCATAAAAGGTAAAGCAAGTGCACTTCAAATACTAAGCAAACAAAGAGAACCGAGACAAATTCTAAGGTGGTCAAGAACCAAGTATCACTGTATATTGCAAAGTTTGTTTAGTCACTCTTGTTTGTGTGGGGGTGTGTGTTTTGTATTTGTTGTTGTTGTACAGCATCCTTGAGCTTGGAAATTTTAAACTTATTATTATTATTATTATTATTATTAGCACTCAGCACTACAGCCCCATTGTTGAGGACTGTTTATAGGAAAGAATGGTTTAAAATTATTCCTCAACAATAATGAATCTGATCAGCAGTAACAGGAAACAATATTGCTACTAATGGAAGTTGTGACAGTTATTAAATACAAGACATTACATACTGTTAAATAGCACGAATATTTAAAGGTCTGTGGATGAGGTGAGATTAAGTTGACTTACAAGGTATTCTTGGAATTTCATGACATTTCCAAAGTCATCATCATCCTTTTACAACCATAGTCTTCATTGACGAAATCAACCAGGATGATGTTGATTCAAAAGCCAAATGCACACCGTGTATCACAGTCATGCAGTCACACTTTTAACACTCTAGGTTTCTTAAACAACGGATCCATTTCATATCCATGCCAATAATTTTATCATTACACTCTGATGGTCTGTGCTCAAATGTGACATTTAAGGCCGTCCATATTCTAGCTTTCACTCAGTCATGCTAGTGCATGAACGGGCCAGTGAATCTCGGCTCCAGACGCGCCTTGGAGAGTCGAGAGTCGCTGAGCAATGAGCAGAATTACCGCATTACATCCAGATGATTACGCAGGCACTGCCTCAGCAAAGCACACTCAGCGTAACTTAGTGCAGGAATCAGTGAGTGTGTAATTGTTTCCCATTTAGCGAATGCCGGCTGCATTCTGAGTAATGCCATGGGGCTCAGTGTAATGTAGAAGACTGAGGATATTTAAGAAACATTGACTGTTTAAAGTTTTGCAAAACAAAGACTAATACAATTGGATATCTTAATTTAGCTAGAATTTTTTTTTCTTGCAGTCATATGCGAAAAGTCTTACTTCAAAGTCAGAGTAGGCATATGTGATAATGACAAGAGTGTTATCCCAAACTTTTCTGGGATTTTGTTTATAAACACAATTAGACGATACTTTAAAAATATTAAAAGTTGTTTAAATCTCTAATTGCTTCAGTTGGCATAGTATATTTTGCAAGGCTTGCTGAGTGTGTTTTTGTGTTGAATACCTTGGCTGATTTGGGCCTAGATTCTGGTTCCAAGAGTTCCAAATTGCCAAATGTTTAGGTATAAAAAGATATTTAAAAAATCTGTGAGATTCATCACTTTTAACTTTTTCTTAAATTGGATTTAGTAGCAAGGTTCTAATGCTGTCTGGGGAGCTCACTAATACCGATTGCTAAGGCATTTGGGCTAATTGACCCTAGTTGAATTCAGAATGCTGCTGAAGCGCTATATTATGCTGGTGCTTTAGCTGTTTTAACCTTGATGGAACCTCGTTTAAATCAGATACATTTTCCATATATATTGTATTTCACCTTTTTGTTTCTCTCAAAATATGGAGCTAAACATTTGAGTTCTGTTAGGGTTCGCACTGCGAGCCCTTTTTACTTTGTTCGCCGCGGTCAGTTATTTTACCCCGATCCCTTACT
>JAUZST010008678.1:0-13435 GCA_034779995.1 Parotocinclus haroldoi
GTGTGTGTGTGTGTGTGTGTGTGTGTGTGTGTGTGTGTGTGTGTGTGTGTGTGTGTGTGTGTGTGTGCGCGCGCATGCTGGCGTTTCAGCTTCTGACCGCCTATATGAAGTGAAGGTGTGGGCGTGCAATAAGCAGACTGAAGGCTATCCTGCTGTATGGAAGGGTCGGACAGAGAAAGTTATTGATCGAGGTTTGTGTGTGTGTGTGTGTGTGCGCGCGTGTGTGTGTGTGCGCGCGCGCGCGTGTGTTAGGACATTTGAACAACAGGAAAGATAAAGCAAAGACAAGACAAAGAATCTTGGTTTACTAAATTCTAATTTACTAATTCAGTTGCTTTGATTACATTTCAGTCTTTTATCCAATATAAAACCAGTAATTGTGACAAAATCAAATCGTGATTATTTCAAAAGTTTTAGAAGCTTAAAAACTGTGTCAATAATTATTAGGTTTAAACCAATGCATCGTAACGGAAAAATGGCTCATGGAGCTCGACGACGTCGCGTGTTCTGTTCAGTTCATCTGAAGCATTATAAATTCTGTTATTTTAAATGCTCATACAGGAAAAGTGCACACTGTATCAAACTGATACTTTTCAGAAGTAGAAAAAGTAATGTTTTTACTCACAATAGAGGATTTAAAAAAATTATAAATAAACCCGTGTTTCTAGTCATTTCATTTCAGTTGTGGAGGGTCTTGTTTACATTGCTTACACTTCAGAAACATAATTGTATTTATGTAATTTAAAATTAATAATTGTGAGAAAATGGAATTGTGGACCGAATATCATGAATATCATGAGCAGAGTCTATTGTTACACTGATAATTATTGATATATCATTTGTCTGGCTGTCTGTATGTCTCTTTGTGTGTGTGTGTGTGTGTGTGTGTGTGTCTGTCTTTGTGGCTTTGTGTTCCAGCACGGCCCCAGGACCATCTCCTGCCACTACCTCCGAGCAGTGTGAAGGCTCAGGCAAACAGCTCCACTTCCATTTGGCTGAGGTGGGAGAAGCCACCATTCAGTAACGCTCACCCCATCACCTACACAATCCGCTGCTGCCCCGCTGGCACCCGCAACGCCTCGCTCATCTCCTACTACACCAGGTAACGGCACGGACGTTGCCTTGGATTTCATGCCCCATGAATAGATATTGCACTGGGCCCCTAATAAAAGTTCTAATCCATTTTTGGGCCTCTGGCAGTGACAGGCCTTAACGATTGGTGCTCATGCGGTGGGTAATGGATGGAAGATGGTGGGCAGGGTACATGGACAAGTGTAGATACTAAATACTAACTTTTGAAAGCGCTATTAAACACAGACTCTCACGCTTGTGTTTGCAGCTCTTCTCAGGAGATCCTCTTGGGGGCACTTAAGCCCTTCACCCGCTACGAGTTGGCTGTACAGTCCAACGGCATCAACATGGGCGGTCCCTTTAGCAGCACGGTAGAGGAGTACACGCTGGCTGACCGTGTGTATACACTGCACCTCAACCCTTTTAAAAAGTCGTATAGTTGTTTCTTACTGTCATTGTGAATAGAAACTATGAATTCTTCTATTTTAGTGCAAATGAGCATATATTAATGATAAATCAGTGGTTCAAATTATTAGGACTTCAGAGTAATGAGAGATTCAGCTTGGCACGGTGTAAATATTACGGCTCCTTTTGTGTGTGTGTGTGTGTGTGTGTGTGTGTGTGTGTGTGTGTGTGTGTTTTGCAGGACCCTCGTCTCCCCCTACAGACCTGCAGCTGAGTGCCATAGACTCGTTCTCTGTGTTGGTGAGCTGGCGCCCGCCGTTAGAGCCCAATGGCATCATCGTGAGCTACCGAATGCTGTACGGTTGCAACCTAAGTCAGCCCGATCACTTGTGGACCCACTTTAGCCATAACGGTGTGTTTCCAACTCACATTTAGATTTATTCTCTGTGATTTTTATTTATTTATATTTATATTGCGCTTTTTTACAATCGAGCGTTGTCTCATAGAAGCTTTACAATATTATATTATCTTAAAAGGCCAATCCCAAATTGAGCAGCTCTAGGGCGACAGTGGCAAGGGATAGCTCCCCCCATCTCTCTCAACCCCCTCCCCCACACATTGGAAGGACTGATAACTAACTATAACTAACTGTTGGAGGGAGCTACTGCACTCAGGAATTGTGGGACTGGTTTCTGTTTATGAAGACCAGTAGAGTGATTGCAGACGAACATCCCAGTTTATGGTGCTGGTACAGGAACAGGAGAGAAAAGAGAAGATGATGTTACTTATTGGTTACGGGCACGGAGTCTATTAATAATCACTGATGAAAATCACTGACGATTACTGAAGGCGTTTTATTAATAGGTTTGATTTGCTTTATCACAGGAACCATCACTAGCGCTGAGGTACTGGGTTTGATGAGCGGGACACGCTACTACTTTAAAATGGGTGCCTGCACTGAGGTGGGACTAGGGCCTTATTCTCCCATAAAGGACGTGCACACACCGGCCAAAAAACACGGTAAGCTCGAGCCGCGTCGTCAATACCATCTTGCTTTTTATCCACGAAACCATGCAGTGGAAGAAATAACATAATGGTGTTTGTTCTCTGATGCTCGCACACGCACTGAGGGGTTGTTAGGGTGGTTTGTTAGGGCTTCCTGCGGTGCTAATGAGGAACACGTGCAGCTCGACTCAGATCCTGCAGCTTGCTAAATTGCAGCTTTTAGCCATCTGCCTGCTGTCGTTGCTAGAAAAATTCAGTCAGGCTTCCAAATTTGAGAGAAAAGTTACAACTAAACCGAGAAAGAAAAAGAAGCAGGGGTCTGGGGATATGTGACGTGATAGCCGTGAGT
Organism: Parotocinclus haroldoi; assembly: GCA_034779995.1. Taxonomy (NCBI): domain Eukaryota; kingdom Metazoa; phylum Chordata; class Actinopteri; order Siluriformes; family Loricariidae; genus Parotocinclus; species Parotocinclus haroldoi. Next base: position 2,831 of record JAUZST010008678.1, read on the forward strand.
GTGACAGTTCAGTAATATATATGACTATGTAGTGTGTAGAGTAGGGAATTGTCCGTCTATGAAATGGCTAGAACTGATCATCTAATCTTTTCAAACACACTCAATGTTTGTTCTGAATCCTGATGATTCTTCAATTCTGTCTTTCTATCCTGCAGAGTTAGACTTCCACGCTGTCACTGGCATCATCGTTGGCGTGTGCCTCGGCCTTCTTTGCATCCTGCTCTGCATGTGTGTTAGTTTTCGCAGTGGAAAGAGCAGGTATTTATGCTCTCATTCCACCTGCACACACACACATCAGGGAGTTTTGGTAGTTTATACATCTGGCCGAACAATACATTTTACATTTAAATACTAGTAGCTTTAAAAGCCAGCTTTGTTTGTCAGAAATAGGCTGGTTGTTGAGTCGAGGATAGATCTTTACCCCAATAACCTCTGATTAAGCTGTCAGGTGATTAGATTCATATCTTGACACCTGGTATTTTTGTCTGTGTACCTAGATAAGTGTAACACAACTCAAAAACATAGAAGTAAATTTGTCCTCGGACAAAAAAAAAATGAAACCACTTCAAATGAAAGGGAATTTGAGGCAGAAAGCAAAATTCTGCAAGTAAATTTAGTCCAAACAAAAGATTTTCTATCGTTTATGTTCTGAAAACAAATTGAGACCGCTCTAGATTTGCTTGAAAATCAACACAGATTGATGGGGAACAGTTTCTGTGTCGTGTATGTTGAATGAAATGTACGTATGCACTGTGCATGGTTGGCGAACCCCGTAAAGCGGCTGATGAGAATATTTCTTGCTCTCGAGTTCACATTGAATTACACTGGCCTGAGAAAAAATATTGATATTTTAATTGAAATTCGAATGCAAGAGAATGTCACCTGAATGTCAGTAGAATCCTTCTCTCACTGATTTCCATCAGTGGTTTTTATCATATCAGTGTTTTTCCATGAGTTGTTGTTAATGCCGGGTGTTGACATTTCCAGTTCCACTTGGCTCTTTTGTTTCTGGGAGCTTAATTTGAGCAAATGACCTACGTCATGAATATCGTGTGACTCGTTAACACAATTCTATTTTTATCCGTCCCAGCTTTCGTATTGCTCTGTGCCTTTAAGTAAAAAGTAATAAGTACACACACGCACTCGCCCACTCATACTGGGATGCTTTCGAGACTCTTGACCTAACACGGCCACATGCAGACGCCGAATGTGGAAACGTCACGTGGATTAAAAGCCAGGAATCTGTGGTTATATAAAGTATAAAATGTTGTCCAAACCAGGAGCTCAGTGGGGCACACTAGTAAGCTGCAAGGACTACAGCACTAGACTGTTCTCTCTGCGTGCATGTGTGTGTGCGTGTGCGCTCTGTCTTTCTGACTGACTGTCTCTGTGTCAGTGAGGTTTCTGGAGGTTTAGAACCTGACGTGCTGAGTCCTCAGTATCGTGGAAGTGCCTATCCTGTTCTTGCCGATGTTCCAAACGGCACCGACTCCCATGAGCTCGAGACCCTAATGCCCCCTGGTGCGCAAGACCTTGTTCCAGCCCAGAGTGAATCAAATGAGCTGCAAAGCCTCATGGGTAGCATGAGCAGGGCCGATGACGCACCAGCCGAGCCCAAGGTGAGACTGGTTTGAAAAGTCTGTTCATGAGATAATGATGACCCTTAAATTGTTATACATTTCTGTTCATGTTTATTTGGCTACCACCTTATTCCTGCAGCAGTATTCGTTCTTGCTTTGAAGGGTTTCTTGAACAGGTTTATAACTTGTACTCTGCATCATTCTGTGTTAATTAATATTATTAATACTGAACATTTTCTAATCCAGTCGACCTGGAACGGTTTGGTCAGCCAGGACTGGACCAACCGGATCAGTGCCTACGGAGAAACGGCTGCACAGAGAAACTCTACGTTCCTCGTTAACGGCCCTCTGAAAGCGAAGAGCAGCAAGGTGAGAGAGAGAGGCTGCGCACAGTTCTACAGTGTGACTACAGGGGTGTGAACATAAATGAGCGAACCTGTTTCGCTCTCACTGTGAGATACTGCGTTTGTCTTTGTGGACGTGTGAAAGAGGAACGGATTGAACTAGCCTCCCTGTGGGCGGGAAATATGGAGAGAAATTAATTAACGTTAAATGTGCGAATGCTATACATAAGAACAGAACATGGGACAGGTGGATGTGGTTCGGGCAAAGCTTCTAATTACGCACACACAAAAGGGAGCAGGAAGAGAAGAGGCAGAAGTGAGGCAGTCAATTAAATCCCTTTTTAACGTTTCATTCTGTCCTGTCTGGTTTTCTGCCAGGCACATTTACACCTTCCCGTGTTTGTCTGTGTGTGTGTGTGTGTGTGTGTCTGTGTGTGCCTAACCAGATGCAGGCCGATGTGATTGTGCACTCGGAGTTGTATGATCCAGCAGACGTCCAGACGTTTCACAGTGATGCCGATCTCTCTCAAACTTCTCCGGTTCCGCCGTCTTCCTTCAAAACAGAGCCTGGCCCCGAAACCCAGCCTCTGCCTTTCCCCGCACCCAACCACATCGAAGACGCACCGCAAAATGTCAACGGGCAGCCAGAAAGCGAGCTGCTCCATCGGACTGTGGGAGGAGTCAAGGCAGCAGAAAGTCTCGAGAACGGAGATCACAGACTCCGAACCCTTACCCAAGTAGGACTTTACTCTTCCCCTCAATCCTCCGGCAGGACCGGCCTCGTCCACTCTAGCTCGAGCAAGCACAGCTACCTGTGTTCCTAAGTGCTTAGTGAAAAGGAAAGGGTGACCCCCGCGCTCCGGAGTCGGCGCCCTCGGCTTTGGTCCCATCGTTTAAGCGTACAGGTACGCACCGTTTGACCTCTGAGCAACGAATGTTCAGCTTGAAGGCCGAGGCCTTGTAGCCGCGTTTCCATCCAACATCCAGACGTTTCGCAAATGTCATGCACACTGACGAAATTTCAGGGGAAAAATTCGGTTTGGACACGCTACAGATAATGCAAAGAAACTTGAGCTGGCATAGACTATGACGATTTAGGAGTGGCATTGAAACAAGCAAAAATAGAGAGGCATTGAACTCGGCTTTTGCCTCTTCATTATTGCATTTTCATGTTTCATTAATCAAGTGCATTATAATATTAGAAGTCTCGTTTGCATACAGTCGGGTCGACTACTAAACCATATCTAAATGTATAAAATACTGTTGTTTTGTTTTTGTTTTGATTAGGTAGAACGCAATATGACTTGTACCTTGATACATCATTTATTCAAAAAAAAACCCCCAATTTTATCACCTTTTTTTTGCGTTTTGGCCTTAAATGTATTCTCCCTACCTCATTTGCAAAGTTCTCAAAAACTTGGTGGATGGATGGAAAAACTGCTACTTGTAACGGGACATAAAAATCTGTTTTATATACATCTAATTCACGTCTAAATGACATAAAACTGCTACAAATGAACCCTTGTGACACCTGCTGACTGAAAAGGGAATTACAATGTTAATAGTCTTTATAGGCACCGTTTTAACGGTAGTCCCTGGTGTATCGTCCAACTTTTATATCGCTACCATGATGGAAATACGGTCATAAATGTAAACAATCAGTCAGCAGAAACCGTACAATGACTTGACAAAAAAATTACTGGTTAGTACAGTACAATGCTGTACTAAGTACTTTTAGATCATGCTTCAAATAGGAACAGCTCATGTTTTACAGAACCTAATGCGGGCGTTAAACGGCGGCCACCTGTACATGCAGAATATTTTTTTTTTTGCTTTAGAAACCATGGGTATGCCAGTTTGTTGCATATCAGTGGAAGGTTTTTTTTTTTTTTTTTTTAACACCTCTCTGGAATGTGCGCGTGTATCATATGTCTGGATTTGATATACATAATTACATGCACATTTATTATATAGTATATATACTGTATATTGTATATTTGGAGTTTTCTTACTCTGAAGAACAGAATCGGTGTGGAAGCAGAAAACAATTAGCATCCATTAGAGACTAATCCTTTCTGAAAAGTAACCGTAGCACGACGCCGGGGTTATACTTGGTTTGCGTTCACGAAATGTAGTAGTTTGCACGCAGTACGAGGACAATCACAGTGCTACAGGAAGGTTTTAAACTGGACCCAACAGCAACCTCCTGCAGCATTCTCCATTCAAAATACTACACACTGGTTAGGATGTCAGGATGTTGCCTACTAGGGGTGTAACAATTCATTCTGCTCACGATTTGATGCTCGATACGGAGTCAGCGATTCGATTATCTAACGATAAAGCCATTTTCGCACACAAACTGATTTTTACAGAAAAAAAACCCCAAAAGAGTCCATGACTGCATGATATACTGCTCATGCCCACAAAAAACGCAAGCTATAGATTGTCTAAAAGTGAAAATGCACAATGCACTGTTACACCCCTAGTGAGTACTATATAGTAGTGTCTTGGGTGCTTATGATAGCTTACTTTAAGCTGCTTATATGTGTGATGGTTGGGAGGTTCGGGGTGTTTTCCTGCCTTATGCTCAGTGTTTCCAGGACAGGCTCTGGACAAGCTGCAGCAATTTCTGAGGAGTGTATTTTTTATTTTTTATTACAAAGCCTGGCATTGTGCTGGCCTATCGGTAGGGATGCTTACGGTTTGACCATCTCTTACTTGTAACAAACACCCCAAAATTTGGGAAAATGGCGATCGCGGGACAAGTATAACTCTGGCTTTAGAGAGAGAAGATCCCCTAGTCTGCCCCACATTACAGCTTTCTCAGGGTTAATTAACAAATTTTCTTTCTTTTTTTTTTTTTCCTGACTTCACATTCGTTCTTTCTCACGTTGCTGTCTGAGCGCACATCCCGAGCACAGCTTACATTCCTCGACGCTGTGGACACACTTTATACACAGTGCTTGTTAACTGCCAATAAAATCACGTGAAGAAAATGCAAGAACTGACGAGAACAGAAAGGAAACTGATCTTGACCATGACTGTGTGATTTGAGCTGTTTTATCTGCCACTCCCGGTCACTACCTCATTTGTTTAACAAACTACATTTTCTTTTGTGATTTACGGGAATAACGTTCAATTCTGATTGCAAATGGTGATACAGTACTCAGTGCAGTCCCTCACCCTTCTCTCTTACTTCCATTCCTGTCAGGACTATTAATAACATTGAATTACCTCAAGCATAGACGCGTCTCTGCCCCGTTACCTGAAATTCGTCAACACATTTGTTCGTCTGCTGTGGGTTACCTCTTTTGCCGAGACATGTTTTGTGTAAAATCCCTATTCGGCAACGAGCCGCGTCCTTTTCTCAGGGAGCTCTGACACACAGTCCGTGCGGGGAATCTGAGAGCCATCTTTCTCGTCTTGTTGTTCATCCTTTTGCTCATCCACGGCGTTTTGAGTCTATCTCAGATTGTTCTTTTGCTCCTCTGAACCAAACACACAGCTGTTCTTTTACTGTTGCTAAGAGCCGAAGCTCGTTTTTTTTCCCCCTTTCTATGCATTTGAGACATTGGTGGAAACAGCTTTTTATTTTATAAAGAAAATAATTGTTTCTTACTTGTTGATTGTATTTTATTAGAAAGTATTTTTTACGGGAATGAAACTTGCTTGCTGTGCGACTTTCTGATCTGACTGGTTTGGGGCTTGCTTTGGGCTGGTTTATCTTATCTTATTTTACCCGGTGGTTAAATAAGGGTTATATTGGTTATATTTCCTATATTGTAGCATTTAGCGCTGTAAGAAACACCTGTCGACGTAAACACGCCCTGCTCTTAGAGAGAAAGCCCCAATTCAGAACATGATCAGAACATTTAAAGAGCAACTATGGACTGTACTTAGGATTGAAATTAGGAATGGTTTTAACTATGCAGAAACCAGGTAGGGATTTTCCTGCCATCTGTTATTCATAATATAAACTATTTCCCAGAGCAGCATACTCTGTGCTAAGTTTGGTACCGAGCAGCAGAGGTAGGTTTAGGAATATAGCGAGACAAGGCAACACTTTAAATGAAGATGAAACATTTGACGGTGTAATGCACACATCGGAAGTCTAACGTCTACTTCGTGAACGTTACTAATGTTTAATTCATGAATCTTAAATCGTAACTTTCCAGGATATTTATTTTACCCTCTGGTCTGAATTCATATTTCCACCTCACAAGTTCGAAATGCCAAAATCAGAAGTATGAATTTTGCCATCACATGTTGCAAGTGTATTAAACATCACGTCAGTGTAATTAAAACGCACACGTTTCAGTTTGTTTGCTGTGTTTAAGACTCAAAGCAGCGACCTTGTGTTTCCTTTTGTAAGTCGTGCTCTTTAAGATGTTCCAGTGGGTAAAGTGTATTTGTTTTTTTCGTGCTGTTTGTGGTGGTACTATCCTTACCATGTCTATGTTTCTCAGGTGACGTTCCTTTGGTTCCTTTGCGTAAAAACTTTAGAGGCAAAAGGCGCTGAAGAACGTGAGTACTTTAAAACACACCTGGTGCTTTGTGGTGGGCTGGCACACCTTTTGCCGTCACAAGTGGTGCGGTTTTATTGTACGGCACAAAACGCTTGTGCTCCTGCTTCAGGCTTTTTGGGACACCAGCAAATTCGGTGCTCTGGGCGTGTCCAAACCAAGGCACTTTGACTGCCAAGACCGTGTGATTGTAATGTTTGTGTTCATTTTTTAAAGGAAATAATGTTGAAAGGCACGAAAGAATCACGGTTTATAATTCTTAACAGCATCCCTGTAGCCTGAAAGCCGAGTCCAACGCCGTGAGTTGTTTAAATCGCCTTATATGGTGCAGATAAGCCAAAACGGTATGACCACCTGCCCAACGTGCTGTTGGTGCCACCAAAAATTCTACTGAAATGTGGACTGGCTCTCCATGCTGAGAGCACTGTGGACTGGACTTGTTGTTCCAGTATATCTCAGATTCTGATATTTGCCAGGGCAACTCTTCGTCGTCTTTCCTGAACAGCAAGTTATGCTTCTGAACCAGACCTTAAATGGTGAATACCATCGTTCTGAAGGGGGGTGTACATGGTTCTCAAAGAGGTTTAGGCAGGCGACCTACCTAAACTATTACCCAGAACATCCCAAGACTTCCAACGGCTAGTCTATGGTCATATGGTGCAACCTGTCGCCTGGCCATGACGAGCTGTCCCTTATTAGGCAGCTTTAGAACATTTCTAATCATTTAGAACATTTCTAATCAACATCACTTACCATCTCATATATCCCACATGTATCCCTTTAGATGGGATGTAACAAGGTAGCCAACGTTGTTATTCGGCCAAGTTTGAATGTTTATTATAAAGCATTGGAAAAAAGGTGCTAATGGGACCTATTCTAGCCCCCTCACACACACCCAAAATGCAGTGATGTGCTTAAGTCGAAAAACACCTGGAATTCTTTTTTTGCTGGATTTTGAAATTCTAGAGTGTCACTGTCCCACCCTGTGAAGAGTAAGTCGTTGGGAACACAGGGGCCAAGGTGTGGCCCATGGAGGGTCAGCGAGCTCTCAGGATGACCTCTGAGGTGACAACTCCACAAGAGGCTAAATTCCCAGGTTCTCGAACTGAAAGAGCCTTTCAGAGGAGAGGTGAAACGTCTTCATGAACCAAAAGAGAAGCCCTTTTATTGCCTTCAACTCGGACACTCAAGGACCAGCATGACTTGAACGAATGGGAACGCAGACTGACGTGTGTTTGGAACAAAACACAAATATTTCACGTGCAAAGGTCAGGGCACCAAGTAATCCTCATTAAATCAACAAAATATGGAAATGCGTCAAGGATCAGAATCGTTGCTCGTACTTTAGGTGCTGAGAAAAATATCTTGACCGCCTTTTTATGCAAGATTTTTCGACCTTGCTGTAAGAATGAACCTGCCTGCGCTTGTTCTGTCACACACTTTTATTACTGTTAGTGAATCTGTTCCATTCATTTCTGGTTTGATCTACTGATTGTTTTAAGACGTGTGGAAGTCTCAGACTTCAGTACGATTCTAATACCAGGTGGTTTTTGAGCTTCTTTAAGGAAACTTAATGTGAATGTGTAAAAAAAAAAAAAAGGTAAAGTGGGCAGTTGTACACAGCCATTACTCATTAGAATGTGTGAACATACAGGAGATAAATAAAGATTAAAGTAATGCACTACCCTGCCTATTTTTATGTGTATGATTTTTTCCTCCTGTTTGTAATTTATATTATTGTTTTTATTATTGTATTGTGTACGTCCTTGTGTAAATGAGATGATGAACTGAGCTCCGTTTCAAGCCTAGCCTGGCCAGAAGGCATCGCTCGGACCTTCCACTGGGGTAAGACGTCACTGCTGCTGTGCCACACGAGTGCCTTTTGTAGGCATACATCTATACAGTGCTAGTGATTTTGAAAAAAAATGGTTTAAGTAACTAAGGCGTTAGAATCTGTTAAACGCTTGTCAGACGTGCAGCCTAACCCTGAATGGGGGGACGGACACTGGGACACAAAAGCACAAACCCATCACCTGGCATCACACACACACACACACACACACACCTACGGACACTGTTGCATGGTCGATACACCTGTCTCTATGTTATAAAATACATCGACAGATTCTGTAACGGCTCTGTCTTTTCCTATAGATTCAAACATTTTACCTTGGTCGCATTCTGAATTCATGGATTATGCAAAGATAACTGAACAGAATGGAAAACATTAAAGTTTTTCTTGTTAACTGAATATTAAGAGTTGAATCTGATTCAAGATTAAAAGCTAAAAAAAAATCCAACCTTAGGTTATTTGGATAAACCTTTAGTCGGATGCCACCCTCCAGTCCTGGTGCAGGATTAATTCAAACTTGTTTAAAAAGAGGAAAAGCAGCTGTAGGAAATCCAGTCGATTCAGCATGATTTCACCCTCAGGAAGGTAGATCTCTTATACGGGGGGGAACTCTTCTAAATAATGTGTAATAGAAATAGAAATTTATTACCAAGTCATAAACGGTCTTTTAATTAAGTTCTATTAATTATGTAAGCCATAAACAGTGACTGAATTATATTTTATTATTTATTAACCCACCTTTTTACATTGGGAACAAACTCTTCTTTTACTCTGTTTGATGAGTACATTAAGGTGTGTTTCTGGGTGACTTTAATTAGTGTAACACCGTTAGATTAAAACCCATTGAATAATTAATAAAGGAGAAACTAATTATGTAATGCATTATTTTATCCACCAGATGGCATCATTGCGACAAATATTTCAGATTATAAACTGATGCCTAAAAAACGATATAAACGCTTTAATTAATTGTAATTTATTATTTGTGTAGCCCATAAACAAGTCCTTTAATTGTTTTATTTATTTTATACTATTAAAAAACTCCGTTTATTTTATTCTCTTTAATTAATACAGAAGGCGTTGTTTTTTGGGCGACGTTAATTGGTGTAACACCGGTGAGTTTGCGTTATGTCAGCTTTTTATTAAAGTACGAAGGAGTTTAAATGTGATTATTAATAATTAAGCAATATAATTTATATAATAACTTATAAATTATGTTTAGATCTTCGTCATCCTTTAATTTTGTTTTTTGATTAAATTAATCGTTTATGTTTGAGTGTATTGTTGCGAACTCGGTGTAACGTTTATAATTGTTATAATGATTTAATTTATAATAATTATTATATAATTTATAATTAATTTATATGGTTAATTAAATTAACCTTTTTTTTTACTCTGTTTGGTGAGTACATTAAGGTGTGTTTCTGTGTGACTTTAATTAGTGTAACACCGTTAGATTAAAACCCATTGAATAATAAAGGAGAAACTCTAATTGTGTAATGCATTATTTTATCCACCAGGTGGCAACATTTCCCCAAATATTTCAGATTATGAACTGATGCCTAAAAAACGATTTAATTAATTATATTTCATTATTTATAGATCCTGTAAACAGGACATGAATTGCATTAGGCTATGTCTATTTTATCTATTATCATATTATATTTGTTCTTTTACGTCGTAAATAAAAAAGTTTTTTATATTCTGTATAATGACTACAGAGGCGTCGTTTCTAGGGGACTTTAATTGATGTAACAGCGGTGAGTTTGTGTTCTTTTAAGCCTTTTTTAAATTAAAATCCTAACTAAGTATAATTGTTAATAATTAATATAATCAGTGATAAATTATGCTTTGTTATTACGTCGGTGCTTTAGTATCGTGTTTTGATTGAATTAAATTTAAAAGTTTACGCCGCTTTTAAACTCGGTTTATTGTTTATTCCTGTTCCTCTGAAATGTTTCTGATGACGCATTTAAAATATTTTAGGATCACAGAGGAAACTAAAAACCCGGGGTGTTAAAGAACTGCATGGATTCCTTATGAAATACTTTATTGTGAGTGTTTTATGTTTATTGAATCTCTCTCTCTCTCTCTCTCACACACACACACACACAGCATTACAGCATTTCTGTGTAATAATCGATCTACCGTTTGAACATTTCCAATTATTATCATCATCATTATTATTATTATTATTATGCTCTGTTATAAAAGTCTCTCTCTCTTTTTTTTCTTTGTGTATCTGATCTCTCTTAATCAGATCCTCTTAGTCTGAGCTCTGTGAGTTTTGGGTTCCTGATTAAAGA
>JAUZST010008679.1:0-13434 GCA_034779995.1 Parotocinclus haroldoi
CACAATTGCTTAAAAAAATGTAAGACTGTATTAATTGTAAGTCGCTCTGGATAAGAGTGTCTGCTAAATGCTGGAAATGTAAATGTATTGGAATATAAGTCTAAATCATGGACACAAATGTGTCTCAGTATAAACAGAGATGCTTAAAAGGGTGTCAAAAATTTAAGTACATATTCCTCTGAACACACATCAGGTCATTGTTTCAAACTGCTGCTCATGTGAGGTGAACGTGCTTGAAAGTGAGTACCATGTTCTTCATATTTATAGTACTATGCAACTTAGGCATTCCAGATGTTCTTCTGAGTATGAATTTAAGTTTTATTGGTCACTGCACTTTTCATTCTACAATTACACACTGCTGTCCATCTGTTTCTCTACATACTTTGTTAGTCTCCTTTACTCTGCTCCCTAATCATCAGGACCACCACAGATCAGCACTGTCCAATTTATTACATACATTCCCCTTATTATTCCACCTCATAACTATAAAGTCAGAGACAGTAGCTCATCTGTTTCTGCACAATTTGTGTTAGTCATCATCCAATCCTTCATAAGTGCTCACAGGTCACCGCCTACACAGGATGCTGCTCAGTGCTACATTCAATGTCTTCATAAGCACAACAACCTGACTCCAACAGTGCAGTCCAGAGAATTTCAATGTTGCTTTGATGTAATTATCACTTGTTTGCCAAATTATGTTTTTTTTTTTTTTTATCATTTATTACTGTTATGTCAGCATCAAGAGTCATTACAGGAAAAAGGTTACAACTGCACTCATCAAATGCACTCACACTGGTCTGGTTTAGAGAAACCAGTTAACCTAATGTATGATAGCCAGTCCAAGGTCAGGATCAAACTGGGGCTCTCTGGAGCTGTATTTTGTGTTCCTCAGTCAATGTTATGAGAGTTGGGTATAGTCATTGTTGTTTTCTTGTCTCAAGACCAGCCTTTCTTGTTAGCTTCGTACCATGAGAAAAACAATGGAAAGAATCCGAAAAGAACATTAAAGTCTTTTGTAATATAAAAGGTCAAAAAGGTGTTACCCGTCGTCTCTGGAGACTGGCTGGACTGGTAGGAGATGGGCTCGGTGATTTGCCAGATCGAGGTGTAGAAAGTTGACTTCCTGCTGTTCCATTAGCTGAGAACAGAGAGGAACAGACAGGGGAACGGAGGTCAAATCAACCATTTAGCGAAATAGAGACACATTTACATACAGTTCATACCTGGAAAATATTCCCTTTTTGCAAGAAATGTCTGTATCCTTAACATTTTAGGATTTATACATGGGAAAACTTACTATAATTTATCCATTGCCTTATTAAGAGCCTACAATAGAAATAGGAACATATATACATATATATTTTTTCCATAAGTTAGTCATATCTGCTTATCTAAAATGTAATGATCTTTACAATGGAATATAAATATGATTATAACTATAGAAGCATATCTAAATCCATTTTAAATTTCATGGTAATAAACCTGACTTTTTCACACTGGGGATTAGACATACTATATCAATATCAATCGTATGCACAACAGCACTGAGTTATAACTGTATCAAAAGGGAGGACAATACATAAAACATTGATGCATTGATGAGGGGAAATTATTTCCATTGAGTTGTAATAGTTAGAGTGGTTTAAGAGTTACAATTTAACCCACCCTTCCGCCATCCTGCAGCAATCTCGCAGAATAAAGTATAAATACAATTGGGAATAAGAAGAACACTCTTTCAACCATTACATCACTAGCAACAAGTTGCAGGATACTTTGGTATATGATTGGTTATGGGATTAAATGGTGCCAAAGTTTACATAAACAATTGCAAAGGTCCTCAGAAAAAATGACCTTTTAATGTATGCAGCACACCATAAAATTTCTCTCTGGATGAAGAAACATGCATGACAGAAGAAGAATCATTTCTATGTTCTTACCTGTTCCACAGTGTAGCGAGCTGACAGAACAGATTAAAATGACCGCTGTACTCATGATTCTGCCTGTGTGTGTGTGTGCAAGTGTGTGGTTTCTGAGAATGAAACAAGCTACCGAATGATCATTTCTCCTGCATGAACTTGACGTCAACTAGAACTGCCAGACGGAGGAGGTACCAAACAGGAGATTGTGAACCACAAAAGAGATCTTTATCATAATTTTTCATTGCAGACTAATTAAGATGGATGTGATCAATCCTGAGTCAGATTTCAGAAAGGTTGCCGGTCATGCTTAAATTAAATGTATTTGTCCCCAAAGAGATTTCAGAGCAAATCTTTATTACAGAGCAGCATGCTGATAAATAATTGCCATTGTGTCAGTCGGTACTTAGTCATCAGCTAGGTTTTCTATTTCAATCTGTCATCTAAAAAATGAACAAATACATTGTCTTTTGTGTTATTATTGAAATAACACAACTAGAAATGGTCATCAGAGGAAACGGGTGATAAAGCAAAAATATCCTTTTGCAATAATCAAAGACATTTTGTGACACATTTATCATGATTTGGGTTTTGGCACAAAGTGGCACCAAAATAATGAAACCATAGAAGTGTAGGATTGTGATGTTAATAGATCGTTAGGACACAAACTAATAAAACAGCCAACACAGAAATAGTTTGTCACTTCTGTATATCTTGAATATATTTGATAATATAAAATAAAATATTCCAAAAATCAGGCAACGCAGCCAGCCAGCTAGCCAAACTCTTACTACTTGGGCATTCTACTTAAAGTTGTCACTCCACACCCTGGCATGATTCGAAAAGACTTTGGGTAATTTAATGAAACCTGTATTGCTTTGAATCATTTTAGTCTTGCATAAAAACAAACCAAATCAAACCCAACATCAATAATTAATAGTACATAAACAATACTATCTATAGAACTAAAACAAAGGGACACGACAGTCCACCTATAATTGAGATACATAATCTAAAATGGTTCACGTGCCAACATCTAAACTATTCAATTACTGATAGGTTCTAGGCACAAATTAAGTAATGGCCTGTTTGTTTTTGTTTGGGTCATGTGAAAAAGAGAGAGCTAACCTGAAAAGCCTGAAAAACCTGAAAATTTCCTCAGAGAAAGGTTGACTGAATACTTCTCCAAAAGCTTGGAAAATATTTAAACATTAACTCTAGTAATTCGCCTACCCATTTTAATCAATTTGTCCAGCACATTCATACTCTCGACTCACCCCACCTCCAAAATCCCTCTCTAGTCTCTAGGTCAACACACTATTTTTACAAGTAATATAAAAATACTGTATTACAATACTTCTGTACTCATGTTAAACCTGTGTAATATCATTAAGAAACAAAATTGTTGTTATGCCGTAGTATATCTTGCAAGTATATTACAATCCAGGCAGGTAGTTGAAAATAATGAGACACTTATTCTCCTCCATTATTTCAGTGGCTATATCTCGTAAAGTAACAGGTCACAAGGAGCCCCTTTTCCTAAAAAAATCAGTCACAATTTTTGTTTTTGAAATGTTTAAAATTCATGTTTGTACCATTCATTAAAATACTACCTCAAACCCAACTAATCAATAAAAAGCCCACTAAGGTAACGTTTTCTGCAAACTGAATTAACGTACATTTAGTGTTGTGGCTAACACAATCATTAGTATGAAAACGAAGTAATAATGGTGATAAAACACATCTTGTGGCACATCCGCATTTGTTGTTATAATTACTGACCGATTTTGTCCCTCACATACTTTTGTCTGCCAAGTAAAAAGCAGTGATTCCACTGTCCAAATGCTGCACTGTTATCATTAAGGTGTCATCTTATATGAAAAACAAATAATTCATATGTAAGTCACTATGAGATTTTGGCCAAATGAAACCACAATGTTATTATTGTTATTAATATTATTAATTTAATATTAATTAATATTATATATTAATATTAATATTATTGTTGTTAAAACCGTACAGAGGCATTTGCACGCCAGTCTTGCAAACTTGTTAAAAACACTGATTGTAATGCAGTTTACACTCCACTGAGGATCAACTCTCTAAGCACTCTATGCTTTCAAAGAGTCTGACTAATCAGTAAACCTGGTAATCACCCTCCCACTCCACTCCAGAGAGCCATCAGACCTTTCCATTATAAAGTGTGTTTTCACTGGACCTGGATCCAGTCATGATTCATACTCTGACTTGTTTTTATTACGTCAATTTATAATTAACACGTTGATGTAGATTCAGAGAAAGGTGTGTTGACTTTGAGAATAAAATTAATGGTTAAATAGTGAGGATTTATAGATTCATTTATTGCCCCATGGAACCTGATAAAGTAAAGCACAGACTCAAAATATAAAGCATACATTTCTGGATTCTCCATAGACAAACAATATCATTAGTTGTACTGGGTTGAACTGAATAATTCACTGACTCTCAATAACAAAACAAGTCAGTTTGTTAACTTTCTGCCCTCCTGTCCTTAAAAAAGGTCCATAGAGAATTGGCTTGCCACTCTGATTGACAACCTTTACCACAACTCCATCAGATATCTTGAAACTGCACCAGAATGCCAAAGGTGTGCCAGGGCTTACTGTCTAACATTAGAAACTGACCTCACCATCATGTTCTAAAATGTAGCGGCAAGCATTTTTAGAAAAACAAAGGCTTTTTTGACCAGAAAAGATGGGGCTCCATGCTAATATCCATGTTTTTAATGTAATTGTTCGGATGTCCACAAAATTTTGTCTAAATAATAGAGCTAATCTATAAACAACTACAAAATCACATATACTAGATTACAAGCAATGTAGGACATTAAAACGTAATAGAATTGATATATAATGATGCTCGCTTCCTATACTTACTTTAGACTATGTATACATACATTTCACTTGTGAAAGAGAAATAGTAGATCAATATGCCACTAAACTAATCTAACTTATTCAATTAATTCTTTTCATATCAATAATGCAAGCCCTGGGGTAATTATAATAAGACAGGGAATTATAATAAGAAACCTCATCTGCAAAGGGCTGGTTTGGATGCAGGAGCTACACGACACCAATAATGGATCATATAAAGACTGAGACCAATTGATTAAATAATTGGTATAAGGAATAGTTTGGTTGAAATGAAAATATGCAGCCATACAGGCACATGCATTTGTAAGTTGCAGCTGGAGATGTAAGCTAAGTGAAGTAAAGCATCCGAAAAATCCAGTGCTTATAATTTAAGAACCAACTGATACTTATAGAAGTTAGCTTTTATGTTAAAATATACATATATAATTGTAGCTTAACCAATAGCGTCTAATAGTTATTAGATCATTATGGATGAGACATTTTAATACAGAGACATACAAAATGAATGTAAAGCTGAATTATTTCTTCAAATGGATAAAAGAAAAACAAAAATAGTTTTGACCAGCTATTGTAACTCTGACTCATGAAGAAACTATAAACATGCTCAAAAATAACCTGAATTAACTTTTCCATTAGCCCCCTGTAAAGCTGTTCACAGGATTTGGCCGAACACTTCTGAGAATAAGGTTTGTGGCTGTGTTTTGATCAAGTGGCGGGAATCAGCTTGTGTACGAAGGTGGATGCTGTGAACTATTCACACTTGCACAATAAGCACAAAAGCATAGAACTGCTCTGTATTCTATGTTCTGATTAAGAAACTAATTGAAGAGAAACAGCACCAGTTAATTTCTGGGAAATCAGTGAGTCATGATGTTTTACTGCTAAATCAGCAGGATAATAAGAACGGGAACAATATGTTTAATGCATGTTTACACCTAATGTGCTTGGAACAGCCACACCATCACTTCAAAACGATTTGTAACCAACATAAGGAACGGAAATCAATGAATAAAACTATAATGAATAAAATTTACTAAACATATAGAATCAACCTAGAATCAATATAATCATTTATGTATAGGTAGCACATCTTTAGCTCTGCTGTATAATATCATTAAAGTGAATGATATTCATACAGAAAGTGGTTGTGCTTGTACACTATGAATTTTAAAAGAAAATGACTGTAAAGTATTTGGATGCGGTGGTTTCGATTTTTCACGTATATTAAGAAATTAAATTATCACTATATTGTTTTCAAAAATAAATTATTTTGTTTTTAATTTGTTACGTTCCTGGCTATATTTTGATACATTTAATTACATCCCAGGAAGGACACATAAGGTCAAACTATATAGCTGCAGAGGGTTAGCCAGTATAGTATGAGACACTGTATTGTTCATATATGTGTTCCTACCAATAATGGAAAGAGAAACACAATACACAAGCTGCAAAGACATGATATGATCAGCCTAAAAAAGAGGCATACTCCAGGGCTTGAAAATTGGCAAAGACAGTCTTTCTGCATACATACAACCTAAAACTATCATATTTTCACACAAGTCCTAAAAGCAGATAGGGAGAACCAATATAACAAATTAGATTAAAATATTATACTCAGCCATTTACTTATTGAGGAATACAATCCAATATTACATATCTGTCAGGATCAAATCATGTGAACTTCTAGAGTTAGCAGTTCATTTGAAGGTGATGAAGAACAGGGATCTATCAAAGTCTATACGTGTGGAAGTCATGATTAAAGGAGATTTATGAAGGCCTATGATAAACAGTTGTTAATGTCCTTCAGACTATGAAAGGTTGCAAAATCATCTCTGAATAATAGCCTATGGGGTCACAAATATAACTAGGCTAAGTTCTAACCAACAACATTTAAAGTAAATGTTAAAGTTAAGTGTTCAAGAACCCATCATCAGAAGAGTTCTGAAGGAAACTGGTGTACATAGCAGGTCCACTGTTCAATAAGAGCATTGCTGGTCATCTGCAATTTAGTTCAGATCAGGTTAACAAGAATAAAATGTTTTGTGGAAACATAAGACCAAATAAAACTTTTTTTAGTTTAAATGAGAAGCATTATGTCTGGAGAAAAGAAAACACTACATTCCAGCATACTAATCATGATCCTCTTTGTACTGGTACACAAACATAAAGACAAGACACAAGAAAGTTGAGACTAAAATATTGACTTCTGAACTTTCCTAAATGAAAATATTAGTGTTGTTTTGATTTTTTTTCATTAAACTTGTTTTCTTTGTAATTCTTTGCATTATGAATCAAGGTCTGAAAACACTGCATCTTTCTATAACTGTGACCAGTTATACCAGAAATTTACAGAAAAAAACAAGCATGTTCCGTTGCATTCAAACACAGAGTATGGTACCTACAGACAGAAAGAAACTACAGTCAGATCCAAACTTATTTCCAGAGCTCTATATTTTTTCTAATTTGTTTAGATTAGGTTCTCTTTATCAACTTTCAGGACTTGTGGGAAAGTATTATTGTGTTTCACGTCATATTTATGTATAATTATGGTGTTTTTTAGATATAAAATACAGTAGTTTTAGAATTTCATGTACAACTTTTTTTGTAAATATTCAAGCACAACTGAATAAGCAAGGAATCCTGACAGGAATCAGGCCTAAATTGAACCCATCATCCTCCAAGATCTCCATATCAACTCAACTGTACTCTTGCAGTAGATTTATATCAGTTGCTTATGGTTAGGTACCAACCACTGTTTGTGTAAGGCCACGCCTTGGGTTTAGTTGTAAATCAGTCTGAAAAAATTAGACTGATACACACTACAAATCCAATAGTGCTGTACCTGAGCTGTTAGAGACAGGAGATTTGCTTCTGTGTGAGGCTCCACTGCGAGGAGAGCTGCTACCCTGCAAGGATGAGAGTCGACCATATGAATGGGATTTCGTCATTCTGCATTCTAAGCGAGAGAGAAATAGAAACATTTATTTGAATCACCCTATCTAAATATATAATACATTTTAATTTGTGTGACAGATTCTCAAATATAACAAAATGCTTGAGTAACTTACCATTCTCATCCAGCAGGAAATCGTCCTGGTAGCGGAACTTTTCTGGACCACAAGCTATGAAAATATCATCCTCACCAAAGAAGTCCTGGAGACAGGTCAACTGAAAGAGATATAGTTTATTTAAAGTGCTGTTTAGAAGTCTATGGTTGGATTTTTAATCTATAGTCCCAAATGATGCACCATTTCAAGACCCTGGATAAAAGCCACTCCATCAATGGACTACAGTTATCAAGGCACTAGAGCAGATCAAGCCACGCAATGCCATACTCCAATGAAACCAATATAAAAATGTAGAGAAGGTGCCACACCAAATGGAACCAACATACAATATAAATTCAGAGAATATGCCAGTTTTAGAATTACACTTGCAACTGTGGAGCTGCAAGGAACCAACTCTTCTTCCTGTGCAACCCATCAACCTCAGACAGATACACGGTCAAAATCCATATCCTGCAACACAAAGAATAGCATATTCCTATGCCAGGACTTATGCTTTCAAGGGACAACCAGGGTTTGAACTTGAGGTATAGGAATTACTTGTTAAAGGTTTGTTTTGCTTAAATAATTGTTATATAACTATATTGTTTTCATTTAGCAAAAGACAATTGTGAAATCTTTTTTTAAAGCTTTTGAAATCCACACAATAATTATTTTATATGAAAACATACGAAAAACGTTCCATAGTTTGGGCTAGATTTCATTCCCAATAGTGGTTCACACCCTATTTTTATCATGACCAAAGCAAGATCAGTGTTGCCCACAAGATGACAGTGTTGCTCCAGTCAGACATGTAGCTTTTTCATATAGCTGTATTTTACTGACCCATTTCCATTTTGTGTGACTTTTTCACTCCACTACATTTCAAAGTCAGATAACATTCATATGATTAAATATGAATTTAAATTGCCACATCTAAAAACGAAAGAAGTAAGAAACGTGCACAAATCAGCATCTACAGCACACTTTGCAGTGTAAAGGGTACTGTATTCTTATCTTAAAAATCTTGTTGGATAACATTAACAAAATAATGAATTCATATTCTTTAATACAGTTCTTATAGACAATCGTTAAATCCCATTGGCATCACAGTTTTTTTTTGTTTAACAAGTTAGTCAAATTTTGTGGTGAGTGGCAATTTATGCTCTTCAAGAAAAAAATATTGAGGTATTGGGTTGGCCACTAAAGGACATAAGCCTTCCTAATGTCCTAGGTTGTACTTGAAAGCTTCTGTGTTCTCTTCAGTCCAGACAAAATGCACAGTCCTCTGTGAAGAAAACCAAGCCCACACGATAGTTACCGCAACCATGTCCATATACAGCGGCTATGGTATATTTTTAGTGAAGTGCTGGATTTGGTTTATTTCAAATGTTCTGCTTGGATTCCAGACTAGAAAGTTCAATCCTGGTTTCATCAGGCTATCAGGAATTGGTGTATAACTGTTTCAAAAGATGCTTTTGCTACAGTATGTATATTTAATATATCTTATTATAACAAATATATTTTATGTATGTTTGCAGTGACAGACAACCAGCAGAGAAAAAACAAAGCTACAGTATTGTGTACTTGCTGTACATTGGAGAATATATAAATGAATTTACGGCTGAATATAATTAAATTAAATGGTCTGCAAAGTAACAAACAGGAAGGCCTAAATTAACTTATTTATAAAAGTGATATTTCATTTTGACATTGTAAGGTCAGCACATCAATGCATCAGTTCAAGCTTTACATTTAATACAGTCTTACAATCCAAGCAATCATGGGTTAAGGGTCTTGCTCAGGAACCTAACTGTGGCAGAGGTGGGATTTGAAACCTGGACCTTCTGAGCCATAGTCCAGTACCTTAAACAATAGGCCACCACAGCCCCATACCTGGTCCCAAACCTGCCATAACATACTAACTAAGAACAGATTTGTTTATACTCTCGCATTTGCCCATATACGCTGTGCTTGTCTAGCTATGATTGTTTAGCAGTTAATACAGCCTAAATGTTGTACAGTCAGATCCATAAGTA
Source organism: Parotocinclus haroldoi (assembly GCA_034779995.1). Lineage (NCBI taxonomy): Eukaryota > Metazoa > Chordata > Actinopteri > Siluriformes > Loricariidae > Parotocinclus > Parotocinclus haroldoi. The sequence continues at coordinate 9,912 of JAUZST010008679.1, forward strand.
CAAATGCATTTACCATAATTGCTAAACATACTTCCTGGACACCTGCTCATTGGTCTTTTTTCAGAATACATATAAATGCTGCCAGGTATGAATAAATAATGACTTAATACAGAAGGAATAGTTAAGGGTACAATCAATAGTCTTGGGTTTCAGTAGGTGAAAGTCCATTATACTGCACTTGACCTTTTAAAGGTGAATGCATACTTGATTAGGTTGTACTTTAAAAAAAAGATCTAAATACTACAGATTGTTGACAAAAGTCTATAGACAACCACATGTACATCCAGTATTGGAACGGAGTATTTCCCATCTTTGCTGCTACAACAATCTCTGTTCTTCTAAAATGGCTTTCCACTAGATTTTATTGCTGTGAGGTCACCTTCTGGATTTAGACAATAAATCCTGGCTCACCTTTGGCATTCTAGTGCATTTTCAAGATGTCTAATGAGGTCAAGGTTTTGTGCCATCCTGCCAAGTTCTTAATTAATCTTGGCAAACAAATTCACTGTGGAATAAGGAGAGCAGGGCAGTAAGTTGATAAACTGACTTGGTGGAGGTGAAAACCTATAAATGTGTCATATTAAGAGCTACTGTGGTATCAGACCAATACAGAGACATAATATAACAAAATAAACCATAAAAACCCTAAAAGACATGTTAAATATACTTAATATTGACAATACTTTCAGCTTAAAAGTCCACAACAAATGAGCTGTTGCTATGCAATGGTAACAATTCCCTACCTTGCCTTAAGTATGCTACAAAAGGTTTAAATAATACCAAGAAACAGTTTGAAAGTGCAAACAAGCATAACATTAATCATTTAATAATAGATTTTTTGTGTGTATAAAGCCTGTTGTTACTCGGCAACGTGTCAGAGTGATAACATTTTAGTGTGAAAAGGCTGTGCTGTTATCACAAATACCAGGTATATCTCACGACCAAACAGACTGTAAGGTCAAAGCTACCTGCTACTCTATATAACTGCAATCAGTTAATATAGACCGATAAGATCGCGCTGTTGATTTAACAGTCAGGCTCTAATAATAAGCACATATTCGCAGTCACTTTTTAAACAGCATTTAACTGTTCGTGTGCAACTCTAAAATACTCTGCTCTATATTCTACATCACACCTCACTCTGACATAGACATCAATATTGTGCAGTGTAGTACTAACAGTTGGTGCTTTTCCATTAATATTTCTATACTGGGAAAATTATATAGAGAGAGCTACAGCTCTTTTAAACCCATAAGTCAAGTCTGTGTTGAACCCAGCAGCCAATATTGATGTGCTAATAAACTCACAATACAGTGTATGAAGCACTGACATTATAACAAAAGATAAAATATTGGACAATTACACACCAAAATAAATTGTCCAACATCAGTGCCTGACTTCAATACCATGCTTCAAAATGTAGTGAAAGACTTCTTAGATGTTTTTTTAATGTTCTACTTGGGTGTCCACAAACTGTTGTAGTGCATGGCAATACACATATAAGGCAAGAAGATAAAGTCAAGAGAAGTTTCAGAAAAAACTTGGACGTTCCTGAAAGGGTGCATCCTTTACTTAAGCCAAACATAATCACAACAAACGAGTGTTTTACCACACATTTATTTGACTGTGCTGGAATTTGCTTTGCTAACATTGCTTCAGAAATGTTCTGCTTCAGGCCAGAATCTTGACTTATGAAACTTGTCTTATGAAACTGGACTTCTTGGTTCTTGAAGATCTTTAATCTATCACCCAAAAGGCTTCTTCAGCTCTGGAAGCTGATGGGAAGTCCCATGTATTTAACCCTATGGGGTTGTCATGTTGGAGGTGGTCCTGAATGTCTCTGGCCACCTCCAAGGTCAAGGATTCTTAGGACCACTTCCAATGTGTACATGATTCTCATAATCTACTTCCACAATGTACGCTTATTTTCTTTCTGTTGTAAGATTCCCATAACACATAAACATAGGTAAACCAAACAATTGAAAAAAAAACTGCTACTGAATTGTATCTCTGTTTTATAATAAATGCATTAATGTCAATGCAAAATATTGGGTTCATACAGACTGCAATGAAATAAAAGTCAAAATTAAGAAATACTGCATACATTTTTTTTCCATATTGTGCCAATTTTTCTGCTTTTGTAAATTAAAAAAAAAACATTTTGTATATCACTCTGCATAAGGTTATCTGCTAAATGTCTAAATGTCAGTTATAATAAATAACATACAAATAACAATAATATGTACAAATAATAATACAATAATACAAATATGTTATTATTTTCAAGTCATAATGACTCATGTCTACTTTGACAGAATCTGGGGTTCAAGAAAAGACCGTTCATTCTAGCATCTCATGGTAGTGACTCAGACATAGTCATGCCAAATAACTGGATCTCAGCTGTTCAACTGGCCAATTTCCTCTGTCACATCAACTGTAACAGCCACACAAAACAGCTTTATGTTATATTTAGAGTGCAATCAACATTCCAGACTCAGCAGATGTTCTTATTTAGGAGGTAATAAGGGAAAGGACCATTCAGAGTTGTACACAGACATACTTTGGATAGGGAGCAGAGGCAGGTGTTTGGCCTGGTTAGCATTTGGCTCATTCACGGGCCATTGAGTCATAACACAGGCCAACAATGTACAATTACCGAGTTATAGCCCTGCCAGTGGGGGCAAATATTTAATTCAGGCAAGCTCATTCAGAAACACAAGTGAAACACAAACATTGTGCTATACAACACATTTATTATCTTTATAATTAACTGAGCTGCAAAACTGACCAAAAGCAATTCACTGCAATAACATAACTAGGATGTAATTTGAAACCCACTGCTATTTACTGTAGCCAAGACTGCTTGAAGGAATCACAATAGAGTTCAAATATAAATAGGCATTTGCTGCCTTATTTTGTTTAATTGCCATCCAAGAAAAAATGAAGAGAAGGCATTTGCTTATCACTTGCTCACAGCAGCACTTGTCCAGACTCAACTATCCACTTTCAAGAATAAAAGCTATAATGCTGTTCTAAATTTCGGTCCAGATATTCAAGAACAATTTGTTTACCTTCAAGAGCAATTTGTTTAGCTGACAAAATGTATGTAATACAGTTCATCTTTAAGCTCAATCAGATATGGGCTACATTTAAGACGCATACAGTATGTGCGTACAACCATGATTATACCAGTATAAAACATAGTCCAATTAAATAGTGCAAGTCTATATACTTAGAGAATTTTACTGTCAGTAATTTAGATTTATTATTACACAGTGGTGAAAAAAATACATGCTGGGGTCAATGCAAATAGCAGGAGCATTTTTAGACTATTCGTTGTTCTGGGGTACATACAACATTTAGAGATGCACAGCTGTACCCCATTGCTTGCCAATTAGTCATAGGGACACAACTGTGCATATAAATAAGGCTGTAAAGCACTAAATATATGCAATTATTTAACACGAAATTGGCGATACTGTGCTATGGATGAGAAATAAAGACTGAAATGAACCCTAAGTAT
>JAUZST010008680.1:0-13434 GCA_034779995.1 Parotocinclus haroldoi
CGCTTTGTATCCGCTCTAAGTGGCGACTTGTGGCTTCTTTTTCTTATTCGCTCTCACGTTCTTTGGTCCGATTAAGCAGAATATTGGACCAAATAAGCGAATAAAATTACACGTATATAATAGGATTTGTTTCTGTACTTTAGGATTCGGTTCGAATAAACGGCTGCTCCCATTAACCGGCTTCGACTGTACTTTGTTACTGTACTTTATTAACGTATCTGTGCGTTACTTGATCATTTCTGTATGTGAATACTTTTTGCTTCTACATACTGCATTTCTAACAAAAACTCTGCCACTACATGCATTTACATGCAATGATAAAATTGACATTTACATTTATATTATTTAGCAGACGCCCTTATCCAGAGCGACTTATCCATACAGTCTTAAAATCCAACAATTGTGGTTTAAGGACCTTGCTCAAGAACCCAACTGTGGCAGAGGTGGGATTTGAACCCTAGACCTTGTGGTCCATAGTCCAGTTCCTTAACCACTAGGCCACCACAGTCCCTAAGGTATTTAAGAACACCTCAGAAAAGGGAAACCCATTAATTTGTGCAGATTTGCTCCTTTTAATGTTGAGCATAATGCTCTATAGTTCTCTATATACAGTATATCTCTATATATAATTTCAGTAGGTTTATCCATGCCCCAGTGATGGTGAATTCTATTTCTGTGATGAATGTGACATATACAAAAAATATATCATCTCTGTTTTGAGTAAGTATTTTTTTTTTATTAAATAGTCAAATTCTACTAAAATGGTTTCAAGGACTCGATGATTCCTATTGTTTGGGGTAAATATCATGATTTACGACAGAACTTCATATTGCCATGTCTAGGTTTGAGTGATGTAGCAAAAGTATATTTTGGTTCCTCATGTCTGAAAACATTCTCATTTTCTGATTGTGTTTTTTTTTTTGCTGTGGTTGGGTAAAGATGATAATGTCAGTTGTATGATTTTGGGAGTTGATTCATGTTGTTGTCGTACAAACCATTATGCACCCTTAGTGCCTATTTCAAAAACTGGAAAGACTTTATATTTTAAGTTAAGTAAGTTAGGAGCATGTACTGTTATATTTCCAGTTAAGTAAAATATATATATTAATCCCTACATCAACTTTTACTGGCGATTAGTAATACTTTTACTTGAATAAACACTTTGACCACTGCTTTCTATAAAGTGAAAAAACCAGGAAGCACATTCTGCACTTGTTCAACTTTTACTGGATTCTCGTGTCCAGTGTGAGTCAGACAAGCCTGCGTAATCCTAAGCTTCTTAAACCCTTCTAACATGGAAGATCTCTACATCAATATCCTCAAAGCATCTCGAAGCTAGAGCGCTCTTGTACAATCAGGTTTTATTACTCCCCAACTTCAAATCAAGAGCAATTTAATTTCAGAGCCGTGCTTCCCCTCTGTTGCCTTTTCCATCCTAATGAATACATTTGTATGTTCGGTGCCGTTCGACGTGTTTGATCTGGCTCCTTTTGCTCGCGTCTACATCTGTGCAAAAGAAACTTTCTTTGAAAGTGTCTTCTGCGCTCTTGCCTCCGGAGGACGACTGAATAATTGAAACTTGTAAAAATCTGCGGAATTATGGCCTTTAAACACAAGAGCGAGGGAGAAAAAAACCGGAGAGAAATAGGCTGTGGAGAAGCACATTATGGCTCGGGTTTTGGGGGAGAAAATGACATTTGACAAAGATGTAACAGGTGGTGCTATTTGTACAGCGACCGCAGGGTAATTTCGGCAGGATCATGAGTGTTTGTGCTCGATCTCGCTAAGACTTTGGTCTGCGCCGAACGCTGGATGTGAGAGAAGAAGCAACAGCGATAAATCAGCAGAAGTAAACAGAGACGCTGGAGAGCCACACCAAAAGGAGAAAGAGGGAGGAGGAGCGAGAGACACCTAGAGACAGCAGCAGTTATTTCAAGTCATACAAAGACCAGTCTCAGAAATATTTACGATTGATATTCGTCTTATGCTTAAAAACTCTGTTTTGTTGTGTTCTCTGATTATTTACTACTGTGAATCGTGGTAAAGTGATGTGGTACAGCTCCAGAATCCTGCAAGCTCAACTTGTCTATTTTGGAGTTTGGCAGTCTTTTATGGAATCCTCCTGGTTGGCTTGGCACCTTTTCACATCACACTGTAAGACCATCAACTCCTGGCGCTCCTGTTAGCAAATTCAGTTTAAGAAAAAAAAAGTCCTTTTTGGACTTTGGCAGCAACCGAACAGAGCGTGTCGCCCCCATTCCTGTTTTGTGTAGGTGCTTTGTAGGGTGTAGATTACTCTGCCAGTAGCCTGACAAGCAATAAACATCACAGAAGAGAGTAAACAATAAAGGCATTTCTAGACTTCATTGCTTTATATTCCCGACTGTGTCCTCAGAATAAAAATTTATCACTTGGCTGCTGCTGAAAATAGCCATAACATTAAATCTTGATACCTGAAACCAAGAACCTTCTAAAGTCACACAGTATTGAAGTTTAGGTAAAGAGGAAGAAAAGAGGTCTAACACCTGCTACCTATTTTGCTGTGAATGGAACCGTCTAAAGTTACACAGCAGTGAAATTTGAGTTATTGAACCCGCGCTGAAGACATCTTCCGTCTGAAGCCACAAGGCACTGAAGTTCAGAGGAATGGAGCCACTGTCTGTTACCCTTTCTAACCGAGAGGTGCTGGTCTTTGAACCTAGAACTGGCCTCTTCAACCAAAACCAAACAGATGCCTATTTGAGAAATCGAGAATTAAAAGGAAACTGTAAATAAATCATGACTTCTCACAAAAGCTCTGAAGTTGGGGGTTCTTGAACCAGAACCGAAGAGGTGGCAGTTCAGGGAATCATGAAAGTATTAGACCCTCTAAAAACACAATGCATTGACGTTTTTAAGAAACAGTTCCACAGGTTGCTGCTAACTGTGAGTTCTTCAGTGTTTCTAAGGAGTGGTGCAAATGAATGCCACGCATTCCAAAAAAGGTGACTGTTACGCAGCATTAACAAATACAGTGTTCTACAAAGAAAGATTTGAAGGGATTTTCATATTTCTAACTCTCCAGTGCACGATGTCATTAAACAGTTCAAGCAATCTAAAGGAATTTCATTGTGGTATTTCAACAAAACAATGTTCACAGATACCACTCTTTTGTGCAAAAGGTTTATGTTAACCATGTCCAGAAGCAATATTCGTTGTCTCTTCTCAGCTTTCACACAGTGGCAATCTGTATTGTGGTCAGATGACCATTTTTTTGGAAGAAATGGATGCCATGTGCTCTGGAACAAAGACGAAAAGAGACCATCCAGACTCTTATCAACAACAGTCCATAAGCAAAGGGCCTTTTATCTGAATGGATGTTTATTAGTTTATTAACTAAGGATGTGTAGACAGAATATGAAAAATCCTGAGTTTACAATTTCTGCAATTAAATACAAGTCAAAGTAAATGTAAGAAACATGACTTTAAAATAATTCACAGTTTCCATAATGTTCCAACATTTTCACATTTGTGGTTTACCTGTAAAATGATATTTATAGAACTGTCCTCATGTAGGATGCCATTGGCGTTTTGGTGGCTGAGACCTGAGCCTTTTATTCTTGAAGTCAGAAGTACCGTTTTGGTGAAAAAGCTTCATGTATTACACATGTCAACAGCCTTATGTCATTCCAAATGCTACCTTTCAGCATTTTTATAGAGCTGAGATTAAAAGCCCAGGAGTACGGAAGGTTTAAAACCCAGACCTTCCCCTGCAGAACGGGGCAGGTCACCCAGAGAAGACTTTTCATACACTCCTTTAAAGCTAAGCAGTAATGGTCGGGTTTAATGGCTTCATTTGACTCCCTTTATGATCAGTGTTCCCTACAGTTCCTTCACAGTGACTCAATGTACCTGCCAAAATGAAATCCTACCTTCCTCAAGCTGTGGAGATCATAGCAGGGTCTCAGAAAATGGAGCTTTTACCATGTGTGCTGTGCTAAGCTCCATCCATTTACATACACTTCAAACTTTAGCAGGTACAAATTCAGAAGAGTCGATGTTGAACTAACAACTGACCAGGGCTTACCTTGCTTACCTCACATAACAGCACCAGATAAGGAGCCACCAAGAGAGTTCCTGTCAGTTTTAACCCTAACTAGGCCCAATTATGTTGAATAGTGTGTAGCCTATAACACGGTTCTAAAAAATCCCATATTGTCAGTGTGATTGAGGTCTGGTGAATTTGCCGGCTAGTCTCTAATTTAATGACCTGATCTGATGGTGCCACAGTGTGATATCTTTCATTTTACAAACCTCTATCTCTGTCGATAGAGTTTTTTACGTTTTGCACTGCACCTCAGAGTCTGCATAGCAACTAACCAATGGCTATTGGTGGATCTGAAGCTCATTTTCAAAATGTCTGTATTACCTCTTTCATGCATTGTGTCCACAACTGTGGACATATATTGAAAAGTAATTTTCAACCAAATTATTTGCAATACTTGCTCCAAACTAACATATGGCCATCCCCTAAACCATAACTATTTTGCTGTATAATCATTATTTTTATCATCCAGAAATATTTGGTCCTATATCCAAAATGTCAGATGGCAGTGGAGATGACCATCTGACCTCTAAAATAGCTTGTAAATCCGTTTATTTACACAGTGCAGTAATCTTTTCTGATTACATACGTTGTAGAGAATACTTTATTCAACTTAAATTAGTGTGTACTTTGAACTTTGTTTTCTCTGAATGAAAATGTAACTGACTAACACTTGTGGATTTCATGCATCAATGTAGGCTTGGGCGGTATGACGGTATTTCGGTATACCACGATATTTAAATACGGTGACAGTATTGTAAAATGGTGATGGTACATTAACCACGTGATGTGACGCAACGCGCCAAATGTGTACTGTGAAATACGGGACATTTAAGACATTCTGCGCAACCACAATAAATGAGCATTGGGAGGGGTAAGCAGTTGGAGTTCACTGATTGGTTACGGGGTGGGGATTCTCCCTGAGGAGATTATGCAGAGAGAAAAAGCAAGAAGCCTCCATCAGCGTCAAGCGAGCTAGTTCCAAAGAAAAACACCACTGCTGCAGTTTGGCAGCATTTCGGATTCGTTCCAAATGAAACAGGGGAGCCAGCAAACCTTGATGAACCAGTATGTAAGATCTGCCTGCAAAAAGTGTCCACCAAAGATGGAAACACATCAAACATGCATTCTCATCTTAAAACTAATCACCCTTCAATTGCCGCACGGACATCGATCTTCTAGAGCCATGTAGCAGCTTTGAGAAAAGCCTCGGCTCAGTTATCACAGCAAACTTTAACCGGCGCTTTCGCCAAATCAACAAAACACAAGAGAGACAGTGCACGGTGAAGGGCGTGCACATTAGCGGTGACAAAATATCTCGCTAAAGGAATTGTATCATTCTATACAATCGAGAAAACGGCATTCAAAAAAATGTTAAGAACACTTGATTGTCAGCACGAGTTACCTGGTAGGATTTTTTTTTCAAAACAGCGCTTCCTTACTTGTACAACAAAGTTCAACAAGATGTTCAGGTGCTGTTGTCGATGGCAGACAGTTATTCACCAATAACAGATATGTGGTAGTCAGTGAATATAACACCTTACATGTCCTTGACAGGCCCTCTTTATCACGCCCAATACGTAATACGAATAAACTCACCGCAATAACTTCGGATAATACGAGCTACGAGCTAACATTGTAGCCGCGGTCATGCTTCTGCACTGGCTGTGGTTAAACTGTTTCGGTCATAATCTCAACCTTGCTGTTTCCAACCGACTGCTAGATCAAAGGCAAAAAACAGATCGCGCTTTTGGAGTTTGCCGAACCATCACTGTGGCCTTCTCTCACAGCTGGCACAGAAAGAGAGAACTGAAAAAGAAGCGAGTGGACTTGGGCCTTCCTCAGCACAGCCTGATAGCGGTAACGGTTCATTATTTACAAACCCGTCCATACTGTCGTAGTTTATCTAGGTTTATATTGAAAAAAAACAACATTAAGACTGATATTTTATTCAACTGGTCAATCATTCAAGTGTCATTTAGTAACAATAATAATAATAATAATAATAAAAAAATAAAAAATAATAATAACAATAATAAGGAATGGTAAGCTAAACAAATTAAATGTTAAATAAATTAATAAATGAACAATACATATTTTAATAATAAGAACATATAATCCGAAGGCGGGATGCTAAAGTTAGAATTTATGATGTTATAATATATGTATTATAAAAAACGAGTGTAAATGAGTGCGTAAAGTTTATATTTTTAGTATGTAAATGTATACTATGCCAGTATAGGAATGGTAATTCTGTGGAATACACACTGAGACTGTATGAAGTGCAACCTGAGGTAGATCTGAATCTTCCCTAATGGCGTCCTTGAACCTGCCCTAATGGATTCGTTCAAATGAAATGAATTAAAATAAAAAAATAATTAAATATCTTGAGTCTGTAATTAATTAACAGTTAATTTAAATGTGAGAAACACTTTTATCAAATTTGCATTTTCCATGCTGTCAACTTTTTCTGATTTGGGCTTATACACAGTAAGTAAAATTAATTTCCGTAATTTTCAAAAGGACACTGTCCAGATTCTTATTCTAGTGTACAAATACATTTAATTGGCGGACTTTTAATAGGCATATCAACCTGCACACTAATAGGTAGTTAAGGGCCTTGAGCAAGGCACAATTGAGAGCCGGTTTAAATTCAGTACCTAGTAAATGCATAAATGTAAAGTCGTTACAGTAAAGTCATCTTTTTTATAATAGCTAGCAAGGTGATCACAGACACTGAGGATCGGCAATTATTAGTCTCTTTGCCGTGTAGTATTTTATTATCAAATGCACCTTGGGTTCTTAAGATGGAGCCGTTTTTATTCCCCCGGGCAATAATTGCAGCCTAATCGGAAAACAGCTAGCGAGGAAGGCAGCATTTTTCAGCAGGGTTTGAGAGACGTCCCCTCTAGACGGAAGCTGTACATTTGATTTACCCTATTTCCGCCAAATCTGCAGGCAGCGCTGCATGCTTCCTGATAATGAAAGGTTTTGTGTAATAGCCAGTCTCCTAAATGAGCTCCTTACTGAAATCATTGTTATAGAAGAGATAAGATCAGAGGAAAAGATGAGGCTGAAGATAATATGGCCCCTGAACTTCCAGTGAGGCAACCTGGTGTCCTGCACATTTATTTGATATGGCTTGCTTTTGGTCCTCTGTCTTGTTACTCTACAATGGTACCCAAGTACAAAAGTAATCACTGCAGTAAAAATGCAACAGCCTCAAACTCTCCTAGCTGTATGTGTGTGTGTGTGCGCGCGTGTGCGCGCGCACCCTGTTCCACGTCACTAGTGTGCTGCCCAACCCAAAGCAGAAGGCACTGACAGCAATCAACCCAGGGTCATTGCTAAGGTGGATAAGCAACCCTGTACCACCTGCCCACCCTGCATGGTATTATTTACTCTTATACCTGCTTAGTCCAATCCAGGATCAACCATAGACCAGGTGTCAATCCATTGTATCATGCACTCACACGCACACACACACACACACACACACACACACACACACACACACACACACACACACACTGGTACACGTAGAGTCCAGTTGAAGATCTCTAAAACGTGGCTACAAAACCTAGAGGAAACCCAGGCAGGCACAGACAGAACATGCAAAGTCCAGACGGTTCTGTATCGATTTTGCTGATCGATTTCGGTTCTTAAAGATTCCGAAACGGTGTAAAGAAATGTGTGGGCATAAAAATATCTTTATTTTTTATATTCCTGCTGTGTGATTCAGGAAATGTAGCCTTTTGTTGCACTAAAACAGTGACCTGTGAACACCAAACATCTCTCAATTCCTGCTGGTGATAAGTACTCTGTAGTGCTGAATAGATGTACAGTGAAATATTAGAATTCAAACTTAAATGGTTGCAGAAGGCCATTGCATACTTCTGTTTGTTCGAAGTTGGAATCAAATTTCTCGATAAGAAGTAATGTTAATAGATGAATAAATGAAATGAGTGCAAATAGAAATGAAGCATTATAGCCATTGAGACTATATCTCACCACTGGTACAGCTGTGACTGCGGCGTGACTGACGGTGTGTTTGTAATCACACCAGTAGACTGATATAATATACATATGTAATATATTTAGGGCAGCTCGGTGGGGCGGCACCGCTGGCTCACAGCAAAAAGGTCCCGGGTTCAATCCCAGGGTGGAGCGGCCTGGATCTTTTCTCTGTGGAGTCCCCGTGTCTACATGAGTTTATTCCTCAACTGTCCAAAGAGATGCGAGTTAGGTTAATTGCTGTCTCTAAAATGGCCCTTGGTGTGTAAGATAAGGTAATCCTGTATTAGTCCCACAATGGGGAAATTTCGAGAAGGAATTAGAACATGACTGTGTGTGTGTGTGTGCGTGCGTGCGTGCGTGCGTGTGATGGGTTGGTGTTTAGGTGGTGATGGTCAAGAGTTGTTCCTGCTCTTGCACCAGCTGGCCCACGACGCTGCATGGGTTAATGAATGAAAGAATATAATATATTTATATAATGATAATAGCATACTTTAATATCAGTAACATGCTTTTGCTTCCCAAGTTAATTGCCTTTTTGTGTTGATGACACCGACTAGACTGGAGTATGTGCATCGTCTTCGGAAGATCGCACCATTGAGTGTTTTATTTAGGGTGCTCAAGTTCGAATTTTTTGGGCAAAAATAATTCAAACCAGTGTAAATTCGAGTAAAGAGGCATATGAATTCCAAGGTTCCATTGTATAGGTGAGCCAAAGTAATCATTTTACATTCAAGCTTTTAACTTATTTAAATGGCAAGAAAAAGCTTATGATAAAAAAAAAATTTCTTTCTTTCATGATTTCCGAATCAAAACCGGCTTTTAATAACCAACCCTAGCCATAACTCATCCTATTTGCTTTTTACTCCAACAAATACGCATGAGGTAATTTTCATTGACCATTTAAAAATATTTGTGCATTCTGAGTTTAGAGGCTCCAAAATCTGCACACATTTTAACTTTAGTGTCCATGCAGAGTCTTGCTAAAAAATGTCAGCAGTTCTCTTCTGAATGCAGTAACACGTGCATTTGGATCGCCAGAACCTTCTCAGTTGAATGTAAACGGTGTAATCTTCACAGGAGTGTAAATACTTGCTCGTGAATTCCGTTCTCCAAACAGGCTGAAAATAAGAGTATATTGAAAAAGCTAATCTTCATCCAACATAACATAACCTGTCTAACACGGAACGGTTCATTCCAAGCCTGAACCAGCGTCGAATGAAATTCCGTTGTCAAGCGAGATGAGAATTTAGAGCCGAATTGTATGTCAGCGAGCGCTCTGAGTGTGCAGAGGCACGGGGTTGAAGATTAAAAACAACATCGGCACATATTACAGTGCAATATCTGCGCGGAGCGGTTCGGAATTTGGATTGTTTCCTCTGACCGTGGTTCTGAATACTGAATGAGAACTGAACACTGATAGCTTTATGTGAAAGAGAATAAGTGGCTAGTCATGGTTATTTAAAGAGGAATTGGTTCTCTCACTCTCATAAGCAAGACATGCACCTGTCACGTTGCATCACTTCTATATAATGTATAGTTCTGCAATGTTGTGTTTTAAATGAGACACAAAGTTGTGTGAAAATGACCCAATACTACACATCTATGTTTCAACATTACACTACTGACTGTTCAGTCCTCCACGTTTCACTCTGGGATGTTGGTGGGGTTTCACAGGACATTTGAAAACATTTCTGTATGATTAAGGTTAGGATTAGGACTTGCCTGTTCTAAAACAAGAACTTTATTCTTTTTTAACCAGCTTTAGCCAAACAGGCCCAAACCATGATAATCCAACTGGCACGTCCCAAAGAAGATCTTGGAATAGTCAAGTCAAGTCAGATTTATTTATGTAGTGCTTTTTTTTTTTTTACATTGGTGCATTTTCTCAAAGCCGCTTTACAGCATTATCTTAAGGGGCGACAGTGGAAAGGAAAAACTTACTGAATGTTGCAAAGAAGAAACCTTGGGAAGCTGCGTCTGAAATCGCATACTTCCATGTATGCATACTTCCAGTATGCGAAAGCAGTAGGCAGGAGCATGCAGTGTGTCCGAATACAAAGTATGCTTGAAACAGTACGCGAGAAGTTCCCGGATGACGTAGTCAATCGGCAGCCATTTTTAAGTATGCAACCAAAGCACACTATCCTGTCCCATGATTTAACTGCTCCAATTTTCAAATTTAATTGAAAATATTCTTTAATTGAAAAATATTTTAAAATAATTATAAATTTTGGCGAATTGGGCTTTTAATGAAACGAATGGAGGCGATTTTTTTTGTTGGTCGTGTGACGTCATGCGTCCGAGGTTCTGCGTATATTGCATACTCACGTACTTAAAGAGCGTACTGCTTTAGCGGTCGAGCAGTGCGTACTGAATCGAATCTAGTGCGTACTGTCAAAGTATGCGATTTCGGACGCAACCCAAAATGGGACCTGTCCTCCTTGGGTGCCCTAGATGTTATTTGAAATAATTGTGTTTATATGAAGAGTAAAAAAAAAAAGATAAAGAATAGCAGATGAATAAAAATAATGCAAAAATATGCATATCTGCAAATATACACAGTCACTTTAGGATCTGGAGTCATAGGGGTTGCACAGCTGATTGTTTTTACTAGTGGATGTTTTCCAAAGCTAAGGCAAAAAAACTCTGAAGGTCCTAGTTTTTGTTTTTTAATTAGTGACGTTTAGTGGTAAGCGCAGTTAAACGGCGTCAGACGGCGTCAAATCGTACTTGAAATAACAGAGCTACACGGGGTCTAAATTAAAATTCCAGCTTCATTGCCTCCTTAGGCTACACTTTTAAAGCCCATAATAAATAAACGTGCAAAATAACAACAGTGCTGCGCTTCATTTGAGCCAGATCCTGCCGGAACAAGATCCGGCGGTACCTCAGGTCTCCAGCACATCTGCGTATTTATTTAGGAAATAAAATTAAAATAAACAATATGAATAAATAACGTTTTCTATTGTTAACAAACACATTTTCTTTGCTGCTAATGACATAATGAGTTCATCAGAGCACTGCGTGGAAATGGTTGTCATTTTTATTGATTTAGACATTTTATTTCGAAGGCTACTGTGTTGCGTTGCACTATGAGCGCTGTTGTGTTTGAGCGCTGCGGTACCTTTTCACTCACTACCTACTTGCAGGAAGACACACTCGGTGTTCCCTGACCTTATGCTTTACAAATTAAGCACTGCATTGAATCTTTCCTGAACTTTTAGACTACCAACGTTTGATTGGGAATTTGAAAAAGCTGTTAGGGTCAGGGTCAGGATTCATTACCATCCTTCTGCATCCTACTGGTTTTTTTCTCCTTCTGACTAGTCGACTCCAGCGTCCCGTTGGGACTAGGAGTAATTTCTCATTTAAACTAGAAAGTTATAATTTGGTCATGCACACAATCACACACTAAGGGCCATATTTAGATACATCAATTAACCTAACATGCATATCTTTGGACTGTGGGAGGATAAGGGGATATTTCAAAATTATATTTCATTTCATTTTGAAACTATATATATGTGTATTTTTTTTTTTTAGCAGTATATTCGTGCACGTCTTTTGCCTCCAAATGTAACTAGAATTTATGTTGAACATTGTAATTCATACAAAACTGTAACTTATTAACATTTACAGAGGAATTATTACAAGTCACATGTATCTTGCAGAGTGTTACTGCATTCACGGCTTTAAATATATTTTCTCAGAATTACCTCTCTGCACCAAGATGGCTTTATAACCTAACCAGGTTCCTGAGTGAGGAAAAAAATAACCCTTAAACCTGAACATTTGCTCTGCAAAAATTACACCTTTAATCCCCAGCACTCTTCAACCTTATTCATTTGTGTTGCTGTGCTACCACTTTGGAAAGTAAAGTGAACTCTAAATTAAATGAATGCGTTTTATGCAGTCAAACTTAGGACGGTAGTGGTTATGTACCTTTATTTATGGCACTTTTTATACATTTGCAATCAAAAAGTATTGTCAACCAACCAAAGAAAGTGAGGATTTATAACTTTCATCTGTCAGCAGGGCTTTAAATTCTGTCTTAATCAGTAAATACAATGAAATGTTATATTTTAGAGTAGCAGGACATTTGGTTATCACTACCATGTCACAATTACCCCAAAATGATGCTGATTTGAAAAGCTTTCACCTGAAGTTTAACCCACTGGGAAGTCAGTAACGACTCTTAACTTGTTTTATATAAACACCACCCTGGGATGGGTGCAAGGTGTGTTTCAGCTAAGGAGAAGCTTTATTAGCTGTCACAATAGCTAAAGGAGGAGATAATATCATAGCACCTGAAAGATATCCAAGAGCTTGATCATTCCTAGAGACACCATTGGGAGCGTTGTGTGGAAGTTAAACATTTAAGTAACAGCAGAAAACATGCCTGGCCTGGCCATAAGAGGAGTCCAAAAGTGTAATCAAGAGGCCTTGATCGCTCGACAAAAACACCCCCATGTCATCCCTGAGGCACCTCCACGATTGAACGTGGACTTATCAACTCAAATTTATTTGAATTAATTGTTAATTGAATTAATTAAGTTGTAGTAATAGTAAAATGGAGCAAATAATACAATTTAAATTAGTAATACCTTTTTTATGACTCATGACCATATTCTTGTGACCATGAGAACACTGTCCCAAGTCTAGCATGGTGGTGGGTCAAGGATAATGTGGGGATGCTTTTGTGTGACAGCAACCAGAAACCATGACCGTGTGACTGGCATCACGGATTTACAGAGATACCAAGACATTTTAAGGAGGACTGTTATGCCTATTGTGATGAACTTGAACTTTGGCAATAATTTGATTTTCCAGCAAGACAGTCCTGCCAAACACTCTTTCAACTCCTCCAAAGCTCAGTTAAACAATCACTTCTGGCGCTTTTGGTCTCTGGATTTAAATGTCATCCAATATCTTTGGGAGTTAAAGAAAGCAGTTGCAGCATGGCAACCATGGAACCCCAGTGAACTGGACAAGATCAAGAATACCACTCATGTTTTGTGAATCCTGTACCAATACAGTGTTCCCTCGCCACTTAGCGGTTCACCTTTTGCGGCCTCGGTGCATCGCGGGTTTTCAAAAACTATTAATGGAAAACATATATCACGGATTTTCGTTGTTTCGCTGGTTTTTACGGAACTTTTACATTAAAAAAATCACACAATTTATAAAAAATATATATATTAAAAATATGAATTCTAACAATAAAGGAATGTTATACATCATAAAATATGAGGATTGACAGTAAATAGCTGTTGTATTTACTCAGTGTGTAGGATATGAGGTGCTGTAAGCTCGGTACGGACGGAGCATGTGTG